>JASGXE010016902.1:0-15221 GCA_030068105.1 Sinentomon sp. SZTP_YWyxl
GGCCTCGTTTGCGTTCCATCCTGTCCTTTCCTCACCGAACCAAATCCATTCTTGTGACAATTCAATATTCGAGCATCGGCTGCTCAGTGGTGTCAAAATCGGTGCCGCTCATTTGGTCCTTTGCACGTTTGGTCCAATGATCGATTCGGCCAATCCGTAAAATTTTCGATGTGATTTGCGTCCATGTCGGAGACGCTTTCGGAAATTCGGTTAGGTTAGGTTAGGTAAGGTTGGGTTAGGTTGGGTTTGGTTGGATTCTTTCTGGGGCGTCCATGTCAGAAATCTGAACGCATTGTACCACATGATCATTGGACCAAACGAACATTGGACCAAACGCACATTGGACCAGACGACCCGGATCCTGTCAAAATGCGTCACGACACACGAATATGGAACGAAAGCGCAAGCAGAAAAAAATAGCCGCAAAAAATCCTCGTTTCGCATTTCTGCAAAATCCATTTGCGCTGTTGTTGGTGGACAAAACTCGAAATTTCCCCAAACTATCGATTTCCCCAGACCTTCCCCAAATGGTGCAAAATTTCCCCAAAAGGAAAAACTTTTCCCCATTCCGCCACACTGCACAGCATCCACTTGCGACAGCAGGTTCCTGCATGCACACATTGCTGGTGTTTGGTGTGCGGTTTTTTCTCACACATGTGTGTCGTGTTGTTGACTGATGAATCATTGATTCCTGCATTCATTGACTGAAACAAAACACAACCTGTTGTCTCCCAATCTGTGTCCTGTTTGATCAGTGCCTCCTACAACACAAGGCCGTTGCACGAGTTTATGACGTCATAATGAGTGGATGGTGGAAAACAGGAAAAGACAATGCGAGTATGGTGCGTCCGCGATGTGCTGCCAAAGGAAACTTGACATTTCTCTCGAACCGATGAACCGATTTTGATGAGACTTGATGTGCTGGAAAGCTGAAAATCAGACCATTTCAATGGTGTATAACAATCCCTAACTTTTCATGCTAAAGCTCCAGCAGAATTTGAGGGATAAACGTGTTCAAGTTAAAAAGTGATCCAATTCCGGCTCCCTGCCACATATTTTCAATGATTGTGCGATTTTTTCCGTTGCAACATGGTTTCCAGCAGCGAGAAAGTTGTAGAGGAAGCTTTCAGCTTTCCAAAAATACCAAAATCATTGAATTTGAACAACATTTGACAGTAATTTTATGACCAGAGAAAACACATGGCAGCATTGTTTTGTTTTTGAGGGGGAAGAGGCCGCGACTCCCTGGGATTTCCAGGGAGGCGCGGCCTCTTCCCCGCTCAAAAGCAAAACAATGCTGCCATGTGTTTTCTCTGGTCATAAATTACTGTCAAATGTTGTTCAAATTCAATGATTTTGGTATTTTTGGAAAGCTGAAAGCTTCCTCTACAACTTTCTCGCTGCTGGAAACCATGTTGCAACGGAAAAAATCGCACAATCATTGAAAATATGTGGCAGGAAGCCGGAATTGGATCACTTTTTAACTTGAACACGTTTATCCCTCAAATTCTGCTGGAGCTTTAGCATGAAAAGTAAGGGATTGTTATACACCATTGAAATGGTCTGATTTTCAGCTTTCCAGCACATCAAGTCTCATCAAAATCGGTTCATCGGTTCAAGAGAAATGTCCAGTTTCCTTGGGCAGCACACCTCGGACGCAGCTCACTCGCATTGTCTTTTCCTGTTTTCCACCATCCACTATTTATGACGTCATGCCATTTTTACCTCTCGTGCAAGGGCCTTGTGTTGTAGGAGGCACTGGTTTGATTCTTCTCACATTCTTATCAGCTTGGCTTCTCTGCTCTGTTGCTGTTCTGTGCTCGCCTCTTGGCCTGCCTCCTTCATTGTCTGCGTTGGGATCCAAATTGTGCATGGCGCTGGTATGGGGGAGCGGTGAGTGAGGTTCGGAGTTTTCGCAGGCTGCAGTGTCTGTTCGTTGTTGCGCTTGCAGGTTTTGTTGAGGTGGGGCAGGGGAAAGAGCAATTTTGTTTTTGGTGTGCCATTTTGGCATTTTTTCACCGATTTTGACCAAAAACTATACAGCAACGCACCACATTGACATCTTCACCTCCACAAAAATTGGGCACGATCGGTTAACAACTTTTTGAGTTATCGTTGCACACAAATCACGGTTTGCTGTCCGTTGTAGACTCGCTTCGCTCGTCAATTACTCACGATATGACTTCTTGCTCTGGGTCCCTGACAATATCTCACAATCCCTTGGATCCGGGGTGATTCACTTGAGACGCCCGGGTAGCAGAGGAACGTTGCAGGAACGTTCCGTCGGAACGTGGAAAACACGTGGCGTGGCCACGTGGCTGCGACTTGGATATGGTCGGTGTGGCGCCACGGTGCTGGCCACCGTGGCAGCAACGTGGCAGCCACCGTGGCTGGAACGTGTTATTCTACTGTGGCGGGAACGTGGCATACCACCGTGGCCGGAACGTGTTATTCTACTGTGGCGGGAACGTGGCATACCACCGTGGCCGGAACGTGTTATTCCACTGTGGCGGGAACGTGGCATACCACTGTGGCTGGAACGTGATATTCCACTGTGGCGGGAACGTGTTGTTCCACGGTGGCAGGAACGTGGCATACCACCGTGGCTGGAACGTGATATTCCACTGTGGCGGGAACGTGTTATTCCACTGTGGCGGGAACGTGGCATACCACAGTGGCTGGAACGTGTTATCGTACTATGGCGGGATCGTGAAGATCCATCGTGGCTGGAACGTGTTATTCCACTGTGTTGGGAACGTGACTGGAACATCTGGTAGGAATATAATTCCCTATTGGCGGGAATGAGGTTTGTTCGAAACACCATGGCAGGAACGTGAATGTACACATGGAAAAAATTAATGGAGCCACTAACGTAAATTGCAGAAGTGGTGTTGCCTCTGAAACTTTCCTTTGCGTGCGTTCTTTTTTCCACAAAGAAAAAGGTATCGTCTTTCATCAACATGTTGTGACATCTGTTTCACAAGTTTTGTTTCAACAATTTTATTGCATATATTTTAGAAAAAATACTTTTGATTTTTTCTTCTTCATTTGGTTGGACAAAGGAAAAGCTTTGGTGCTAAATTTTCGTCGCGAAATCAAATGTTTCATTGACTACCGAAGCTGCATTTAAATTGCATTTGCGGTTCCATTAATTTTCCCGGACCTGTACAGTGGTAGCAACATGGTTATCCACTGTGGTAGGAACATTGCGTTGCACCGTGGCAGGAGCGTCCTTCGCAACGTGGCTAGCACTGTAGCACCAAGGCATCACTCCAACGAGTGATGCCTCGTTGGAGTGATGCCTTGGTAGCACTACAGTGACCATATCCGAACGAAACCACATAGAAATGCCACATACTTTTCATGTACCGGCGGCAGAACGTTCCTGCCGCAGTGAAAATCCACGCTGCAGTCAAAAGGAACATGTCCTGTGCAAAAAGGGAACAATCTCCCAACATGATCAATAGAGTACCAAAAGGTCTGAAAAATGTTCACATGTCATGATACAAGCACAACAGACTTGCGAGTCAGACATTTGTTGCTTTTCAAAAAAAGTCCTGTATCCGACCCACTGAAATAACTACAGTCGGAAAATTGTTGATGTTGGATGCAATAAGTGCAGTTTGAAATTGTTCGAATGTCTAGCCCTTCCTTGTTGCAAAAACTGTGATCACATGTTGATCTCCTTTCTCTGATGGATCATTTTCATTGGATAATGGAAATAAAAGGAAATCTTTAAATTCCGCAGATTCAGACCTTCATGTGTAAAAAGGGAAGGAAAGAAAACTTAAAATTTACCAATTATAATGGTGTCCTACGTGAGCAGGTAAAAGCTCATCGAAGTTATGAGGCAATTGCCGTGGCAACTGGAACTTTTTTGTGGACAAAAATCCATAAAGGAGGGGGTTTTCGAAAAACGTTCGTCTTTAATTTGTGTTGAAATTGACATGAACAATTCCCCAAATTTTTACACACCTTTCGAGTTCATATAAACTATGTGGTTAAAGTGATTACAATGGCATCGCAAACAATAATTTGCAAACTAGTTTGAGAATGGAGAGTTTACTCTACATGAGAAATATTCACCCTTCGTTCACATGCCATCACCACCCAGAGCAAAGCCTTCTGCTGGAATATGGAAGACGTGTGCTAATGTACATGGTCATTCAAACGTCCTTCGTTCATAGGAGAAATCCTGACAGCCAAGTCAGGGGCCAATGAAAAACAATTGAGTTTTCGTCAGTTAAAAGCAAAACAAAATAAATGTAGTGCGTTTTGCAGGACACGACTCATGTGTTTTAAACGGCTCCACCCCGAGTTGAAACTGAGCCCCGAAGATTTTTTGCCAGGGTGAAAAAGCGGGAATGTCATTTGAGGATGTCACAAAATGAAGGGCTTGTTACAAAATAAACGAGTTTTCACAAAATAAACAAAAACATATGTTCTTTTGAAATGCTTTGTTTAATACAAACGGCAGTCGGCTGGAAGACACCAGAAACTGGCTGGTGCCAGAAACTGACTTTTTCTGGTGTCTTCCAGCCGACCACTCAAATATTTTCGTGATGCTGTTGGAAAATTTGCAATCGATGATCGCTGTACGGCCATCATTTGCAGCTGGATACCGCAAAAGCTTACTGGCATGAATATCAAAGGCCTTTCACGTCAATTGGTTGCAATATCTTGGCCACCACCTTGTTCCCCTGATCATATCATGCTAAAATGGAACTGCAGTCAGCAGCGCCTGAAATGAAAGTGCCAAAAAGGTTAATTTTTCCTCGGAAAAGAAGCCAGATACTGGATGATAGGGTCTTCATGACGTCATCCAGCAACAATGTCTTCTGCAACTTTCCGAACAATTATTCTCAACCTACAGAAACTGAAAACAAAAGGTGCTTTTTATCGCCCCAACGGCATCACGCAAATTTGGCTGATTTCTTCTCTGCTTCCCTGAAATTGAAAAATAAAAATAGCAATGATAAATTCCACTGTGGGTTGCCAACTGGGGCAGAAAACGCTCAAAACAGAACGAATTAACTGGTCTAATTTCAAATCGAAATTCCGTGTGAGGGACCAACTTTACCACCTCCCTCCACAAGCATCACCCTCTTCGAGCACACATCCATCCTCTCGCGCAATTTTTCCACCAACCGTGCGAATGCTTCCACCACGCGCAACACAATCTGACTGACCGCGTTCAATTCACTCCTCAATGCTTTCCTCTCACTTTCAAAAACCCCCACACTCACGTCACGAGGGTAACACGCCCTTCATGTGAAACCAAAAATCCTCCCGATTCCGCGAAGCATCCCATTTTTTCGCTCTGTTCGCAGTGAAAAACGCACCAAAAGACAACTGATTCAATATTTGTAATTCGCCGCACAGCTATGATTCAACATCTGCAACTCACAGTGGATCCGATCACTAATTCGCCCTTTTCCCAACTGCTCTCACACACTTTCCCGCTCACCAGTCAGCAAATCACAACACAACCCCAAGAATTGACACGGAAAACAGCAAATTCGTGCCCAAGACGCAAAGCAAAACCCGGTCAACATGCGAGCTTTGCACAGCACTGGCGGGAAAATTGGCTCACTTTTGGTTTCAGAAGATTTCTGCGTCGTTTTGATTGGTTGGTTAAATCACGTGACTCCTATCACGTGATTTTTTGCGTGATTTTTTGCGTGGTGTCTTCTTCTGAGACACGACTTTGGGAAAAGGTGACTTTTTTGTCATAAAAAAGACAGCTGTCTTTTTTCCATCAAAAATGTTAAAAAGACCCTGTGAAAGACGCAAAAAAGTCCCTTTGAAGTCATTTTTCACAAAAACGACGTGTCTTCTGGTTCAAAAAAGTCACTTCAGACGAGATTGCAGTGGCCGCAGTGATTGGACATATGTTTAACAAGAAACAGCGCTAGTGATGCAAGCACATCGTTATTTATGTTGATTGACAAACACGATCACAAATCGACTATTCACACAACTTTGTGTCACTCCGGACAGTCGCATTTAAAGGCTTCGCCATATAAACCGTCGATTTGTTCAGGAGAAATTTAACTCTCTGTGGAGAAAGCACCGCGGTCCGCCATTCACTCGTATGTCTTTCGTCGCGCTTTCCCCCTTTAAACGCCGCAATTCAGCAGCACACATTTTGGTCTCATTTCTGTTCCCATTTGACTCCATGTTAAACGAAGCACTGTTCCTTCACTTCTTCTTTAAACGTTATGACGGAAGTTTACCAGCGAGACAAATCCAAATCCGAATGCTTCATGCGCATCAAGCGCTGGAAAAAACCCAAAATCATCCACGGTCCATATACGCACGCAAGTCTCTGAAACGACTGGTGTAGGTACAGAATCACCAAACACGCCGATGGAAATCTTCCTCACATTCACTTATGCGCATCGCAGCATGACTGAGATTCAACTGCCCACGGGACTGTCAATATTTCGTATGCAGGCATACCCCTGCATGCAGGCAATTGCAGCAGTTTGTCGCAAAGAGTTGCAAAAGATACACGAGAGGCATTATCAGCGTTCGCCGAGTTGGATGCACTTTTCAAACCGCTTCTTTCCAGCGCGGATCGCCTGGCGGACTTCGTTGCCATGGAAATTTCATTGGCGTCGAAGTGACCCTCCCACGCACGTGCGTTGACGAATCATCTCATTTCAAAAGAAATTAAATCGATTCGCTTCGTGCATGGCCTCAGATCATGCGCAATATTGGGAGGTGATCTTTCGGCCCGCACTTCGGATTGTGGCGTTACCACATGAGTGCCGCCCAACTGCCGAAAATACAGATTGCGGCAGGCAGAGGAGAGATTTGGTATGGCGTTTTTGTTTCCAGTGGAGTCGTGCAGGAACGTGGCAAAATCACTTGCCACCAAGCTGGAACACTCATACAGCAATTCCACGTTCCAGACACGTTGCGGGAACGTTCCACACATTTGCTCTGCTGCCCGGGCGATACCTGTTCTCTTATTTCAGGACCTGCAAGAGCATACTGCTCTTTGCGGACACCCAGTCCTGTTTTGTTTTTCATTTCGGGCGTTATCAAGCCCTGATCTGCGGACTGCTCGGCGTAAGTAAAACTCGCCTTGAATCGGCAGTTTGCGATTTGAAATATCCTATTTTTTCGTATATGAAGGCACTCGCCTATGTTGGCCTTTCCTATCAGCCGAGTGCCGGAGAGGTGCCTGGGAAAGCAAGGCGCTGGTTCGCTGCCGCGGGCGGGTGAAGCTCATGCGGGACGGCCTTGAAACCGGAGCCACAGGCCCGGAAAACTGCTCGAAAGAAGCAGATTAAAACTGCCTGGAAAAGGCAGGGGAAGACTGCCGAGAAGGCAGGTTTGAAAACCGGCAGAGCCGGGATTTTTTCCCAAGCAAAGCTTGGATGAATTTGCCGTGACCCGAACATGAGATAGCCTGAGCCGGGAGCGACCGGGCCGTTGCCGAACGGAAGCCTCTCCCTTTAACCCAATGCTCTAGCCCACCGCCATGCAAACGCTAGCTGGAGTGGCGGTATATAAATTAAAGGTGCTGCTAACCACGCCTCTGGCAGTCCGAAGCCTGCAAGCGCCCTTTGTTGGCGTGAGTTGGGACGGGCAGTCACCACAAAAATACTAAGGGGACTCTACTCCTCGAAGACCACTGATATTTCCTAACTGCTGTAACACTTGTCCTCTTATTTCAGGACCACTGAAATTGAACTCTCTTTTACAAGGGTTATATGTAGCACACTTGAAAAATCGTCCTATTATTTCAGGACCACCAACGATAATACCCCTTCTCTGCATGGGATCTGATTGCACTTCAAAATTGGCACTGAGTGAATGTCGAGACGTTAACTTGAAACTCTGAATAAATGACTACTTTCCTCCAAAGTGCTCGGTTACTCTGTTCACCCCAAATGAAAATTATCCCTCGGGAAAAACTCATGAGACCCTTAGCAGGTTAATGTCTTAGCAAGCAAAGGCGATGGTTATTGAATCCGGCCTCACACAAAAATCCCAGATTAACTCACGTTTGGTTATCATATAGTGTAATGTTTGCAGCACTGGATCTGATCCAATTCAAAATTCGATGGGGTAAAAGTTCCTCGTGGTCCACTCAAGATCTCACTAAATGATTCTTTCAAAGTTTCCCAAGTGTTCCCCATAAATTGCTTCAATTTCCTCTCTTTAAAATAGATCACAACAATCGAACCTGAATCCCAGCGTTCGAGTTCGTTGCCTCCTGTCGACATCCTAAACCCTCGGTCCACTTCAGATAATTATCAGCACTGGGATGAATAAGATCAACACAGAAGTTTTTCATTTCTAGAATTCAAGTTTTTGTTTATTACTAAAACCCATGCTTTTCCCCATTTACAAACACTCCGTTTTCAAGAATAGACTTTGGAAAAGGTTATATGGTGTTTGAAGAGTGAAGTTTTCCCGGGTTAACTTTTCCCAATTTTCTCTCAGAGTATTAGCACATGCTAAAGTTTCGCGACACTGGATTCTGACTAACCAAAACACTCCGTCGACTTCGTTCGACTTTCACGTTTTCGCCTTCTAGACAGCGTGCAGCTTCTCGCCTACAAATCTACTTGTCCCTTTAACTGTCCGAGCGCGACTGCCAGTCGTTACGTTGAAGACTATCCTTCCATGGGAAGGATCTTCCACTTTGACGATCGCCACGATCGATCGACGACTCAGAAACACCCGAGGGATCTCTGCTCCTCACAACTTCACCGTCAGAATTCTGCAGCACGACAGACACTGAATTTTCTGATTGATTTTTCACCGAACATTTTTCATTGCGCAACACCTTCCAAATCCCAAAAGTAACCCAAAATCCCCAAAGAAAATCTTCATATTTTCAGCTGACGAAATACCATCAAAGGCACCTAAAATTGTCATTTTCTGCATCTCTTCTGCACATTTCTCAGGTTAAGAAACGTGTGGCTTCCTTTCTGAATTTGATATCGATTTCAAAGTCTAATTGTGCCCTCACTCGCCTGGGATCCTCTGCCCCGCACAAAATGCAGGATATAAGAGGTTTTAATCCCAAAACGATATGATGTTCCAATAAAATTTGGAACTAAAATATTCTCGATTGCTCTTTGCTTTCTTCTGCTCTGCGCCCGAAAGCCTGTCGCTTTATGCGTTGCACAGCCAATTCTCAGATGCCAAATTCCGGCAATTCCGGCATTGGCATTTTATTACCATCAAGTAAAGACCTGTATTTAGAATGAAAATTAAAACTAAAAAAGATTCAGTAGTCAAATGTGGTCCGGTGCCCCGATTTGCTGATATGAACTCCCAAAAAATCACTCTAGGAAGTACGGAAATTTCAGTTGGACTGTTTTTAAATTTGGGCTGATTTCAGTGATTTGGTTGCTATAGGCGACTGAAATGTGTCAGCCTGGCATGAACATGACCTGCCACATTCGGCCATTGCTGTTTGGCTAATAAATTGGTGACACAACGGCATTTCTGCACCTGGAAGAGAGCAACCTAAATTAGCTGATTTCGTGGATTTTACTAGCACTTGTTGGGGTGAATAAAAACGTTTACCCAAGCTTTTATTGGCCAGCTAGCATTTTCAGCGAGGAGTGGTTCATGTTCTTGCTATAGGCAAACACATTTCAGTCGGATAGCAACCAAATTACTGAAATCAGCCCAAATTTAAAAACAGCCCAACTGAAATTTCCGAACATTTCCGAAGTGATTTTTGGGAGTTCATATCAGCAAATTGGGGCACCGGACCACATTTGACTACTGAATCTTTTCTTTAGTGTTTCTTAAGAAGAACCCACTCTCAAAAGATGGGACCTTTATGGGCAAAAGCAACAGCCCCAGAGCTTGCCCAAAAAGTTTATTTTGGGAACTTTGAGGCTCCATATCTTGGAAATGGGGGGTCGCATCAAAATTCTTCCCTCTATCATTTCTTCTCAGGAGAATCAGGAGATTCCGAAAAACCGGTTGACGGGAGCTATTTACTAAACACCCTGTATACAACTCACAACCTAGAATTGCTCTTTCAGTTGCTCTTTCATCCGACAATTTGAACCTCTGCAAGCAAAAAGGTGCAACAATATCGCAAAACTATATCGTCCCACTTTGTGAAATTTGCAACCGTTTTGTATTTACCTTGTAGACCTATACCAAATTTGCTTTCTCAATGAGTGTTTTTTTTTAATTACATGAACAAGGAAAAAAAGACGTTCACATATGGTAGTAAAGAATTTGTAAAGTGAACAGAACGGCTGGTGACTGAATGGTTCAACGGTAGCACATTTCGAATTGCGTGAAGAGAGTTTTTATTTTTAATTTCATCAGAGAAAACACATCAACTCTTCGTATTCATAAGTGTTTGAAAAAATTCAAACTTGGAGTATATTCGATTGAAAAATGGTCGCGTTATTGTATTGATAAAATCCAAAATAGCCATTTATCCAAGATAGTTTCAACTATTTTGGATAAACAGTTTTACGTTTGCGGCCGGTTGGATAAACATCGATAGGAGCTATAACGCGATTGCAGTATTTTGTGTTAGTGGATGACGCATATGCGTCAGAAAAACAAATAAAAAAAAACAAATACGAAATACTTTCTGCATTGTCAGCAGCGGTGCAGTGGAAGTATGTGGAATTATGGCCATAAAAGCCATAAAACTCTTTAGGCTGTAAAAAGCCAATCAGGCGTCGGATTGAAAAACTGACAAAATTCATGCCATGCCAATGTCATGGAACGGCGCACATTTTGCGACAGAATCTTTTTTTAGTTTTCAGTTTGATCTGAGGAACTCACGTGCCAATAATGACACCTTTAGACCACTCAGGAGAGTTCAACTCCCTATAGCCTTCCCTTTCAGGTCAATATTGAGGATTTGGTGGGCGATATCCGGGGGATAGGTCATCAATCACATTTTCAACGGACAAAGTGTGATTGAATGGGCATGAGGAACCATTGGTAATGAGTTTGTCGAGTATCGATGGGACACCCTGCTTCTGAAGTGTCAACAAATTTCACAACAGGGACAGTTTTATTGCGTGATTGTTTAAAATTCCAGATCGACACACGGTATGGCAACAAATTTCTTTGGGGACGTTTTTGTGTGAATGTCGCAATATTCATGCGGGATCATTCATCTCGAGTCCAGAATTTGTCTTGTCGTTCAGAATGTAGACAAATTCACTCCCTCAAATCTGGTAAAAGGTTCCCCCCAATATGGTTTAACAAGGAGCTTCATGAAGCCAAAGCCACCCTCCGTGGTCTCTTTCGACGTAGAAAGCATTCTGCTCAGGCCAGATCTCACTGTAATGCTTCCTCTACGTAGAACATATGACTGCCTTAATTACACTGCTCTACAAAATTTCTTGAAGTCGTTCACTAGGTAGCCCTCTGACATCTGTTATTTTGGAATTAGGTATTCCAATTCATTGAAAACTGGAAAAATCAAACATCCCCTTCCCTTAAAAAACGACTCAGGTCACGCAATTCGTGACAATCTTGAAAAAGGTTATCACGTCAACAATAATTTGCAAGCGTTTTTATATGATAACGCGTTTATATGATAAAGCGTATTTATATGATGTATATATGATAACATATTAGACGATTGCAGCTGCAGCCAACCCTTATGTTGTGAAGCTGTACCGAAATTCACAGTTGAACAGATACACAACAGGGTGAGTCAGTAGAGCCGCCCTAAAATTGAGATATTCGTTTCTCGCGATATGCGTGTCAGAGAATGTTGCTGCTGGCAAGTGATTGAATCCACATCGATTGTGCTTTTTAAAAATGCCGGTTTCTTTTGGACAAGTCCACCCCTTACCACCAAGTCCACCTCCTTATATCGGGAGACCATTCAAACTCCGCCCATTTCAGGCAAGGAAGAAAGTTGGTGCAAATACTTTTTTTCCACATGCGATCAATTCTTGGAACAAGATCCACAAAAGTATGCAACCTGTTTCCACATGAAAATTCTGCTCCGTTTTGAACCACTCGGGTGTGTCTCTTTCTTGTGGCTAGATTTTCTGGTTTACGTCGCTCTTCTATCGCCCGTCTGCGTGGACTCAGTTCGAGTCGAGGCCAACCATGTACGGCACAGCCTGACACGTAAAGCCGCTTCAGAATGGACAGATTTTTGTCAGCTGACTTTTTCAGATCGTCTGTCCAAAACAGATTGTCACTCCCAATTATGTGCAAAGGAGAACATTGGAGTATTTATCATTGCCCATTGTTTCGAGTGACAATCTGTTTTGGACAGACGATCTGCAAAAGTCAGCCGACAAAAATCTGTCCATTCTGACGCGGCTTAATGTGCTCCTTCCTTCCTCCTCATTGTAATTGTCGGCCTTCCCTCTCCCTCTCCCCCCTTACGGAAAAGATCATGATTTTCCCATGGCTTTTGCATGACTCTCATGGGGAAAGCATGGAAAAACGATAGATATTTGGCTGTCATTGAATAAGGATGGATCAGTCATGCTTTTTCCATGAGAAGTCATGGGAAGAGCATGGGAACACCACTGGACTATGGATCAATCATGCGTTTTCCATGTGAAGTCATGAGAAAAGCATGGGAGCCTCTCTGGGCAAAGGTTTCCATGGAATAACCATGATATATCAAGCTTTATCCATGACTTTTCCATGGATTCCATGTGTCACAGAAATGGTTACGTCCTTTTTATCCCCGATCAAATCATCCCAGAACAAATCGTCCGCAATAAAATCGTCCGTGATCATATCGTCTCCGATTAAATCGTCCGGGAATCGCATAGTCCCGAAACAAATCGTCCCCGATCAAATCGTCCCCAATCTAATCATCCCTCTGGTGGTAAAATAGCATGAGTCCCATCAGCAGGGATTTCGTTGACGATCCTGGGTTTCAGCTGATGAATTGTACTTGGAAAATAAGTTCAATAAAATAGCCCTCAACCTAAACTAATAACCATCTAAACATGCGCATTGATTGCATGCAAGCACCAAAATGCTTTAGTAAGTACCTATCTTTTTTTCAAAATCAAAATTCAAAAACCTTGCATGATACCGTGATGTTGGCCCTCCATTTTTTATTTTTCAAGTAATGGGAACCAACCTTTGCGTACGGTTATATCCTCGTTAGCGCCCTTTAGTGCCCAATTTTCAGCGTTTGCGCCCGTACCATTTCGGAGATTTTATTTATTTATTTATTTTTTTCGGAGATATTCAGCACTTTCAGTGGGGGGCCAACTTCACTCACTGAAGTTGGCCAACTTCACCCCACTGAAAGTGCTGAATATCTCCGAAACGGTACGGGCGCTAACGCTGAAAATTGGGCGCTAAAGGGCGCTAACAGGCGGCGCAAATGATTGTAAAAATTCCGCTTGGGGGGCTGCAGTGGAGGGCCAACTTCGCGGACATGGTTTTCGACCATTGTGTTAATGGATTTTGCTATATAGGAATTTGTTGATCCTCTTTGTTGGTCTTGACAATTCGTTTTTATCGGGGACGATTCACAGAGAAAAATGATTTGTTGTAGCAACACAAAAATGAGTTGCCACAACTAATTTTGAGCGCCAGTTTTTTGCAACCCATGGTTGTCATAGCAGGAAAAAATAGTTAGGTACCAAAATTGGCTGTCAGAACTGAAAAAATGTGTTGCGACAACAGTAAAAAATAGTTGCAGCAATCTAAAAAATTATTTTACCAACAACCACCTTGAAAGTGGTTGATATGCTGCACTGTCTGTCAGTGACTGTCTGTCCAGTGGCCTAACTCTTCCCATGAAAGACAAAGACAAAAAAACTGAGATATACCTGTCTTTAATAGGTTTCGACATTAAAAAATAAAAGATATCATGAAAAATGCAAAAATTCGGGCACAAATTAGATAAAAGAACCAACAAAATCCATCGTATCCAGATCAAGCGACAGAAAAGTCCGCGACAATTAACAAAATGGCGAAACCAGATGCAAGGACGCTAAAATTCGATATTCCACCACCAGAGGCCTCACAATCTTCGCGAAACCGGCGAAACACTACCGTAACTTGCGAACAACGAAATGAAGTTCCCGCAACTAGCAGTTTGGGTTGCGCCAACCCCATTTTGTTTGCAAACTCAACAAAAACGTTTGGTTGTGGCAAACACACAGCAATCGTTTACTTCAACCTTTTTGTGGCTGCGAGGCAAACACCAAACGGGGTTGCCGCAACTAATATACTTCAACTATTCAAATATAGTTGAAATAAAATTGAGATTTTTCTCTGTTTGATCGGGGACGATTTGATTCGGGGAAAATTTGATCGGGGACGATTTGATCAGGACGATCGAATTGCACGGGGACAAAAAATAAAAATCGGGGACGAAATGAATCGGGGACGAATTGAACGGACTCCAGAGAAATAGCATGGAATGCGCATGATGCTCGGAAGTTCATACCCATGTGTAATACAGACCGCTCTCCAAAGGCCGACCATATGTGTGACCTCTTCTTTCTTGGACGGATAATTACTTCACGGATTCCGGTCTGGTTTGCGGTTGTTCTGGGGCGCGTATTTTATTAATCATACGAATCGGACCATAATATCCCGATTCCGCCTTTGTGGTTCGAATCTTTTACATGGGGTTAGACGGAGAGTGCCCGGTTTAACAATCCAGTACGGTACCCGGGGGAGTAAGGGAATAAATCTACAGGGTGTGGCAAAAGTACCGAACACCTAATTCTCTCATGTCAGCAGGTGCCCTGAGATGTGGCATGTCGGTACCTCTCAGCTCAGAAACGCCTTGGGATCTGCTTCCTTACTACGATAACAAACTTCAACCCCCAGAGAGATCAAGGACTTTAACGGGTTTTCTTCCGGTTTCGCTAAACGAATAGGATGTTGTTCTGCTCAGTTCTTTGGCTTACCAATCATTAAAGTACGCTAGGTTGGTTAGTTTAGGTCAGGTTGGGCTTGGTTTAGCGAAGTTAGGTTAGGCTGAAATAACCCAACCTGGAGTGAGCGAGGGATCGACCGTCCAGCCTGTGTCCGACACCACACCCACCTTCACAATCAAACTCCACACCAACCCTCCATTTGAGCACCTGACAAACACCAGAACCAGCCATGTGATAACCGTAACCACACAGGAAACCCACGCCAATGTGCAAGTGTTTCTGGGCTGACAGGTTCCGGCATGCCGCAACTCCTGGCGGCTGTTGAACAACAGTGAAGCGGTGTTCGGTTACTTTTTTGCCACACCCTGTATGGCCTAC
>JASGXE010016904.1:0-10091 GCA_030068105.1 Sinentomon sp. SZTP_YWyxl
ATGAAGTGACGCATATGCAAAGGGTTCTCAGGAATCAAGACAAGAATCTAAAATGTATCTCTTGTTGTCGCTTGCAGATAAGGCTAATTTTGTTTAATTGGCTGAAAATTTTGTGTTTATCGTTTTTGAGAAGCGATATTGTTGTTCTTTCTCGAGGTCGGACACCGAATAGGCAGTCTTTATAAGTTAATTTATTTTTTCCTACTCTGCTGATGCCTTTTGCTGTTTTCTTTTCCCCTACCCTCAAGGGAGTACATGAGGTTTAGCACTGAGTCCAATGAATGATCTTGTCATTGTGCCACTTGTCTCATCTCGAAACGTCCCGGGTACTTGTCTGTTAACAGTCGAATGCAAGAAATGGTCTTGTGGAAAATCTTTTGGGTCAAGGTACTTTCGAATTTTGTAAAGGTCTCAACAGACATCGTTAGATGGACCTCAATCAGAAGACTGTAAGTGTCCGACATTAAGAGCCTTGAGCTGTTGTCGGGAACAAGTTTTTAATTTTTAAACTCTTGACCACCATTTTTGCAAGATCTAATGTTGTCATTCCAACGGCAAGAGTTTTTACCATCTCAACTCTCTTTCTTGTGTGGAACACTCCCACAAGGTGCACGTTAAAAATTTTAAAGTTACGAAATGTGGTTTGACTTCTGCTCTGTGAAAGTCGGCCTCCGTAGTTACAATGTTCATTTGTTGTCTTTTACGCAGGTTTTCGCACATTTTGCCGAAAACTGAATTATTTAGTAACTTGAAGAAACTTTTTTTTAAATCCGAATTGGCTAACTGCCTTTTTAGTGTTAAAATCAATGTATTTTTTTCAGAAACGGTTTTTGCCTAAACTCAATTAGGTACTTTGTTTATCAATTTCATTTTTAAACCAAGTCTAAATATAATTTTAGCACTCGGAAATGAATTGCGTAATTTTCTTTATCGTGTAGTTGAAAGAAGGTTCGCGTCATTACTTGCACATCCAATCTTTCGTGCGAAATGAGAAAGCCATTCCTCTTTAACAAGCAACTTCTCTGGTCCACATGGATAATCACTATGCAAGAAATGCAATGATATGATATTTTCAATATCTAACGCTTGGATCTCAGCTTGAGAAATAAACCGGTAACCGTTTAAAGGTAGCGACATGCTGAGACAATAGCCGTATAAATTTGTAGCATCAAGGGATCATATAAAAGATCTCTTTCGGAGGTTTTACTGGGACCAGTGTCTCTTTACAAGTCTCCAATGTGCTTATTTTTCACTACGCTGCAGCGTTTACTGATTAAAGACTGACCACCACAGATTCCTCTTTCCACTGTTAGAAAAATATCGGGATCAGTGATATTTTCTATGGTCACTTTCGTCATTCTCAGACAAGCATCCCAAGCTTGTCCAGCAGCAGTAAAAACGTGAACAGGATCTAACAAAATACGTCATGCATAAAGTACGAAATGTGTGGAACACATCGCACAACAACAAAATCGCTTTCTTCAACGTCGAAATTGTCTTCAAGGTGAATATCTGCCGTGGTTTTTGATGATGCCGCTTTTTTTCACTGGTTATGTTACTTTTCCAGCCACCGTTCCTACTTTTTGTTGCTTTCCTTCGACGCTGTCTGGATCTTTTGCAGAAACTGCTCCTGTTGCAACCACCTATCTGGATGAAAGGGGTTTCTTTCCTCTAGATGCTGTAAGGTTTTGAAGAATCACAGCATGTTTTGATTTTAGTGTTGTTCTCTTCTTTTAAGCAGTAGCGGCCTCTGCGACAGATTGTTGCTTTCTTTTCTTCAAGATGGGGGAGCCGGATGTCTCAGCAGAGGATATACCGATGTCATCAACTTTTCAGTGTCTTTGAGTGTCTACACTTTTCAGTGTCGAGCTTCTTTCACTTCCCGGCAAGGTGCTGACATTCGAAGGTACAAACTCCAATGAGTTTGTTCTAAACAAAAGTTGTTTACGTGATGATTTCGTTTGTGGTTGAAATGGAATGTCGCCTGTGTTAATTGAAGCCATCAATGAAGTACTCGTCGAAGGAAGCAGCACCGTACGACCAAGTCCAAACGTCGCTGATGTTGAAACTACCAAAAAAAGTCCGACAATAAGCCAAAGTAGAAGTGCCAGGATGATTATTGAAAAGATTTGCACCGTCTGCAGCAGGTATCGGGTTTTAAATGTGACGAGAAACAATCGTGGCCAGCAATGTGCTTTCATCCCGTGAGAACAGTCGAGTTGATTTGGAGTGTGCAATCAACTCTCGTTTTATGCAAAAAATTGTCCCAAAAAAAGCGACGCGTGTCGGTTTTCTGAGTACCATTCCACGTGTCAGTTACACAGTCTGGCTTCACGCATCACAGAATCGTTTGTCGACACAATAACAGGGTTCCCACTCAAATTTCATTTTCAAATTCCCTGACCAAAATCCAAAATTTTCCCTGACCCTTTGAAGAGACAAAACGTTAGTGTTTACAACAGCGATAAAAACAGTAACTAGCCGAAGAGAAAAAAAAATACGAAAAACAGAACAGTTAACAGTTCTGCACTTGTCACAATGTCTTGTCCACTATTTAACAGTTTCGCACTTGTTGCAATGTCTTGTCTACTATTTAAGGCACATCCTCGGTGCCGTCGAAGAAACCCCTCATTAAATCTGTCGCCTTGCCGTGACCGAGAAACTGGGAGCCCAATCGACCCATCACCATCTTCAACGACCAAAGAACTTCTGCCTTCGTCACATTGTCATCGCGGAATGCATAGCCTCCCACTGTAACCACCTCAGGAGCAGAAGCAACAGTGATGGAACTGGACGTAGGTTGGGTGGCACTCATATCCTGTGTTCCACCAACCTTTCTCTCTGCTTCTATTTGAGGCACTGAAGCAGCAGAAGAGATACTGGGTGCAGGTTTGCTCCCAGAAAAAAAGGATGCAATCCCACCAACAGGAGAAGAAATACGTGCTGCTGCCACCTGTTGATGCTTGGCTGACTTCTCATGGCTGATGACAGCCTGCTTTCCCATGTTACTAAGTTCAAAAGTCTTATGGCACCAGATGCACATCGCTGCATGACTGTTCCCTTTCACTTTTCTGAGCCATTGCCCCCCAGTCTGATCCTGGATTTAGTTGAGGATCTGCCCATAAAAGACTAAATTTTGTAGATTTTAGCATCCTGCTTTAAATTAAATAGAGCTGCCAGAAAAAAAGAAAAGAAATTCGAGTCTGGATGTAATGCAGTCAAATCATAATAACTCGTGACAAGTGTACTGGGCAAAATCAAGCACTGGTGTGAACTGTTGCACTGTCAGGACACTTTCTTTTCACAGAGGTGGTGCAGTTATTTTTTACCTTTTCAAAAATGCCTCAAAACATATCACCGGCACAAATATTGGTTAAGAACTTGGATATTTTTTTTTTTGTTGCGAATGGTTCTGAAAAAAGCATTTTCCCTGATTTTTTCCATATTTTGATCAATTTCCCTGAATTTCCTGACTTTCCCTGATTATTTTGCATTCCCTGATTTTCCAGAGAGTGACTGCCGTGACTGCTCTTAGCAGGAACTCTCTTACCAAAAAAATCTTGGCCGAATGCTCTTCGTCGTCCATCGTGGTTGTCACCACCGATTCGCCATGATCAAGATCGGGAATTACCTCCATCTCCACTGGGGGTAAAACAATGCTTTTGCACACGATATGTGCTATGACTAGCGCCAACTTCAGTTGTTGTTCCCCATTCAATTTCTTCGTTGTTACAGTTCCTTGTATGCTCGTCCAAAAATGACTTGTTTATCGAGGACTTTCGAATATTCACGGAATACTTTATGATGTGCTCCCATTTGGTGAGAGACAAATACGGTGTTTTATCTTCCATAACTAAAATTTATTGTAAAGCAAAAAAAAAGGTTAGAAAACAAACAAGAATAATTGTGACCTGCGGAAAAGAGCAGCAAAGTGACCTAGGCATGGTTTGGTCTACCGGTGCTCAAGCTGTCGGCAATACTTCTGCAAACCGTGTTTAGGAGCGGAAAGTGGATTCTGAGCATTTGTTGCCTTATGTTGTTGGGGTCTCTTGAATCAGTGATCATACGATCTGACTGGTTGTTTTGCCCATTTTGAAAGTTGAAGCAATGTTTGTTAAATCACCGTCTCGTGATCTGGAATCACAACTCGAAATGCCAGTGCCGAATCACATGATTCAATTTGCATTTTAATTTCTTTGATTTTTGGTTGATGCCCATCATTTATAAACCTAACACATCTCACCCCTCAGAGCTACCTTGATCTCCGGATCAACAATAACATTCCTGAAATTAAAATCCCAAAAAAATTTATTTTTTCAAAGTCCATTTTTGAACCGCATTGTATGTTCAATTTATTATTTTTTTGAACCGTAGATTCTAAAACAGTTTTTTCCATTTTCCTCACATTTCATTCATCCAAACTTAATTTCTAAAATAAACAACAACATTCCAAATTAACACATAACTAACACAACAATGAGGTTGAATTACAGAAATTCGATATCGACGACAACAAACTCTCATTGTATGACCATTCATCCAAGTGTAGGCGTTGCATGAACAGTGTCATGAGGTGCGTAGGAGCGAAGCATCGGTGTTTGTAATTGCTGCACATACGGTCGACCAAACTTCATATCCGCATCGTTCTCCAATTCTTCAATTTGGTCCCATCGGATTTCCTCTCTCACCACATGCAACATGTATTTGGGCCATCTCTTTATCACCCCATTGGTGAAGATTCCAGGTGATTGGGTTGCCATGTTTCCTTATGAAACAATCTCGGACGGTCTCACGTACACACTCATGAACATGGGTCATGTTGGTGAGGAACCCTGGTGTGCACTGGGGTGCTCCTTCCTGCAAGCGACAGAGGCATATATCTAAAGTTTACCATGCGATGTTCCTTTTCTTGGAGCGGCAAACACTGGAGCTGGCTCAGTTGGACTGTACCACTCTGAAGGTGTCTGAATAGACATATGGTGTTTCAGCAGTGCACCACCATCGAGTTTCTCCATGATTGCAGCCCTCACTTGGTGTGTGGCTTAATTTTCTCCATGTCCAGGTTCTTCACCTAAAATCCATTTGGATTCGTAGGGCTGGGGTAGCCAAGCCACCCAAGTTTATGAGTGCGCAAACTTCTCGGGCTTCTAACAAGTTAACAGTTCGCCTCCCAATAAATATTTTCAGATCCCAGGCTCTCGCCAAGGGATATGTGATTGTTGAAACCAGTTCTTTAGGCTTAAACCTGACGCTGTACATGCAGTCATCGAGTTCAATCACCGGGATCTTTCTTTCATTGATATCACTGTCTATGTAACGTGTATACGTGAGACAATTCATTTTCTCCCACTATTCACTTTCACTACTTCACTTGTTAGGTATGTATGTAAACTCTAAAATCAATTTCTAAAAGATTATAAAGAAAAAATGCATTGAAATTATTTAAGCATTAAGCAACGAAGCAGACAAGCCTATAGCTTGTTTATTAAGTGAGCAAGGCTTCTTATTTGTCCGGCCTTCGATGCGTCAGATGTGAACAAGCCTTTAGCTTGAATCACGATTTGCATCTCGTTTGAATGATGCAATTAATTCTGAAGGGTTCTGTGGGTTGATTTCTCGGGTTAGTTCAGCGCAAACTGGTTCGTCTTCCACACTATTTCTGGGTGGAAGAGGCATTGGCAAAAATCTTTCCTTTTAGGCTTCCTTTTGTTCAAATAAAAGCGGTTACATCTCTGCATAGACTGGGTTGGTGACCATGAGTGGTGTTGAAATGGTACCAGACGGTTCTGTCACATGATGTAAAACACCAAAATAGTGAGCACTATTGCCACGCGAAGAAGGTGTGAGGTGGGTATGGTTTTTGAAAATCAATCAGATGCATGAACTTAAATTCTGACATGTTGCTTGAGGGCTGTATAGGGATTGTGTTTAACACTGGGGTATGGTTTGTCCATGAAGAATCCAAAGCTTCTTGAATGTTAGAGAAGATCAAGTAGTTAAGAGACTTGACTTCTCAGATTAATTTTTAAACCTCTGTATTTTGTCCACATCGAAGGTAAGGTGTGGACTTTAGTTAATTTCTTTGCATTATTACTGTCACATGGAAATGTCAGGTTTCTTATTTTAGTGCTCAGCTTTTTCACCAACTCGCACTGTGCACGAGAAAGGTTTATGAATCTCTAAGGTTCCATAGGCTTCCATGGTTTTGCGCGACAAATTTAGTGCACCAGATGTTCACGCACCATTATACGTCTAATTTATAACCATTCGGACTTAAAGTTTTTCGGACCAGGTCTGTTCCCCCGCGCGGCCAATGATGGCCTTGCTGCTGTTGGGCTCTCGTGGTGCGGGCATTTTTTCCCAGAAGATGAAAAAGGCAACGGAGCGGGATGCGCTTTTATTTTTCCTCCCCCCCTCCCGCGAGTAAGAAATCTTTCTGTTAATGTCTGCATCCAAACACTTGTTTTTTGAAAACATTTCCCACTAACCTTTCACCGCTGACGTGGCTCGTTCATTATGGAAAAAGTCGGTTTTAAATTTCCTGACAAGGTAAATCAAGTGGGCCTTGCAGGGACGCGTACCTTGCGTCGCGGCCAAGATGGTGGGCATTAAACACCTGACAGACTTCAGCGGCTCTCCTGTGATTGTCTCCATGCAGGAGCACCATTACTCTCCCTTCATTGAAGTGGGCAGCCGTCACGGTAATGACAGCGTCATCTGGTACACCTGGTGCCCAAAGTTCAGATGCGCATCAAAATGCAACTGACCTGAGTCAAATAAAAAAAAAACTGCATTCCTAATCAGTGGCCGGCATCTGCTTTTACCCGGCAAGCAGAGCGGACGACGTTACAACAGGTTTACACGCTGCGAATAAGCTTTGCCATCTGCAGGGTCCAAATTTGGAAGAACTGTATAATATAATACTGTGTTTATCCATTCATTTTTTTTTCAAAATAACACCACCGCCATGAAAATTCATTAAATCTGAAGATCATTTTCAATCAAAGAAAGCTGTGGGAAGGAAAAAGTACATTGATTGAGCTTATTACAAAAACAATTATTGATGAACTTCTCACATTCCACTGGTGTGGGTACCATAAATTCCTTTTTGTTTGGCAGAAGCCTTTTATCTTGCCTTTTTGTTGGGTCGGCAGGGACATATCATTCCCAGAGGCAATTAAAAATCGGGGTTTATTCGGGGCACATAATCCAATTTTTTCTATACTTTTCGGTGTTTTGTGAGCTGGTTTCTCAAAATTGGGATGTTTTCGGTACTTTTGGGGTAGTCCAATGAACCCAGGAATTCCAAGGAGCTCACGAAAATTCCTGCTTTCCTGAAACCACTAATGATGACGTTTGGAGGAACTTGGCGATGCGGTCCACAAATCAGCATTTAAAGTCCAGATTTTAATATAGACTGTCTGGAATGGTTGTTTTGCCATGAGGCAATCACTCCTTCCAGTTCTTGAGCGATTTGAAAACACAAATCCAGTGGCTGTGGCTTGTCTGTCGTGTGAGCAGGCAATTTCAAAATGAAGCTATTCTCAGTCCTTGCAACCTGAATAACTTTCCTACAAGCTGTGATGAGTTAAGTGGCCATCATAAATGAGAAAAATAGACCTCCCCTTTGTTCGCGAAGTAGTTTAAGAACAACTTTGTGCCCAACATAAAGGAGAGGTCATCTGTCCATTTTCAGAAAAAGCATAGGTAGGGACCTACACAGTTCCAAGATATGCATCACGAGGCATCCAGCTATCCCAGTCCCAAAGATTTTTGGCTTTGTGTACAATCAGAGGAGGCTGTTTTGCGTCATCTGCTGACACTGAATAGAAGAGTTGTCACTGTTCTTCTGGAACCTGCTGTTTGGTTTTTTGCTGATTCTATTCTCCAGTACTTTTCAAAACAGATGGATCATGATCAATTCCGCTTTCGTCGAGGTCAAATATCTGGCTTAGCTTGTCCTCCAGATGCAACTCTTTGACCAAAGCACCCAGTTTTCAAAGAAATCGCATATCGAATGGATCAGTTTGTCCAAACCTGGCTGCTTCTACCTTCAGTCAGGCTTCAGCATAGACAACCTACGATGCTTCTTGAAATTCTCCCACGAATCAAGCCCTGGTCTACCATTTTGAATGTAATTTGGGGAGAGCAGGGTAATAAGAGCCAATATTGACTAAATTGACCTTTACATGCTACATACTGAAATACAAATTCTGGAAAATTCATGAGCCCGGCCCACCCCATGCATGCTGCTGGAAGACGACGAGAAAAATCTGAAACCAATGGTGAAAAAGTCGATCACAGACGAACATGATCACCAAAGGAATCCATGACCTCTTCTCTTGAAGCAGTCAAACTTCTGGAAGGCAACCCAACCTCGTCGTTCCAAGAGTCCTCCCACCTCTGCCCAACAGAATGAAGCAAATTTGACCAACCGGCGATCCAACAAGCAGTGTTTGAAGGAGGGAAATTTCCCAAAATTTTGGGAAATTTCCCAGGAAAATATTTTCTTACCGCTTCATTCCTTGTTAAAACAGTTTGCTAGACGATGATCTGTCGGTTTTCTCACATGTTTGTTTCTCTATGTTGCAAAATGCTGGGGTAAGTAGGTAAGTGGTGACCCCAGCAGAAAAAAAAGTCCGGCATTTTGATTTTTCATTATTTTTCGATAAGTTTTTGCACATTTAGTTTGACCATTAAACTTTTTGGTTTGCAATATCACCTGTAGCACTACAGGGTGAGCAAAAATAGCTCGTCCTTGCTTGTTTCTGTTTTTTCCTTTCATTTTAGTTCGGCATGGCTTTTTAGTTCGCTGTTACAATTTATTTATTTTTTATTTTTTTATTTTTTTTTTTTCATAAGTTCAAGCACAAAAGGTTCAGAACCAACCAACCCTAAAAATCCGGGTTCTTGGACAGTAAGTCGAGGACAACTTCTAGGACCGATCCCAGCGTCGAACGAGCAGCAGCAGCAGAAGAAAAATGCCCAAGAGCAATTATTCATGATCTGCTTTTTAAAAATCTTATTCTTCACATTTTGGAGTAAGCACCATCCGCTTGGGATCCTTTACTAAAAAATGCAATACTTTCGAAGCATTCGGCGCCGTGCTGCACGTTTTGATGTGGAAGAGTTTGTCTGAAATGACACTAGTGTAATCGCCCTTTATTTGAGAGAAAAGATGCACCCTTCGTGTGAAAAAAGCACCCTTCGTGCGAAAAAAACACCCTTCGTGCGAAAAAAGCACCCTTCGTGCAAAAAAAGACCACCCCTGGACTATTTACTTTTTTCCAAATTTCAACCAACCAGACAGGCGATAGGTAATCGGGGAGATTTCAAGATGAGAAAGGAGTAATGTGTCCCTCCAATTTGCGGGCATAATCGTAAATCTTGTTGGATGGGGTGTTTTGATAATTTATTTAAAAAAGGTTTAAATGTGAAATAAAAATCCGTGCAACATGTATCTTTTGATTTATTCTGCAAACAGCATAAATGAATTTCAAGAGCACATACAAATTTCCAACAGACAAATCATAAGAAAATGTTTGTAATTAGGGATATCAACCTCGCTTAAAAGGTGTCAGATATCATTTACACATAGGAAAAAAAAAAAGAAAAGCTAGACACAGAAATGCAACCACAAAAAATTTTTAAGAAATCACATTGAAATAACAAAACGGCAATCCAACAGTGGGCAATTAAACGAAAAGGTAAGTTAAGAAATAAAAGATGGTGAAAAAGAAGGACTCCAAAGATAGGGGTTGGAAATCTAAGAGGTACCTAAGGTTCCGAAGCGGTTAAATAAAAGACTGAGCCCCATCATTATTCTTGACCCGAAAAGGGTCAACTTTAAATAGATGGTTATGACTTCAAATATAAGAGAGGCCAGGGAGAAGCAGCTCAGGAAATCTGACAAACCCTCAACCTCAATGAAGAATCTGAGTAGACAGTAAAAGCGTCTGAATATAAATCTAAAACCTCCATGCAAAGTGCACTGAAATTTAGAACGACCTTTTTACCCCTAACTATTTTCAAGTGTATGCAACACACATCAACATATTTCGTGTATGGTTGCAGCTTTTGATATTGGCGGG
>JASGXE010016907.1:0-10052 GCA_030068105.1 Sinentomon sp. SZTP_YWyxl
TTGAGAGAAATTTCTGAATAAAATGAGCAAAAAGAGAAATCATTTCAGGACTAAAACGTACGAGTCGACGGAATAAAGCTGCGCAAGAACACGACCAAAAAATCCGGCTCCATGGGTGATTTTGAGAGAAATTTCTGAATAAAATGAGCAAAAAGAGAAATCATTTCAGGACTAAAACGTACGAGTCGACGGAATAAAGCTGCGCAAGAACACTACCAAAAAATCCGGCTCCATGGGTGATTTTGAGAGAAATTTCTGAATAAAATGAGCAAAAAGAGAAATCATCTCAGGACTGAAACGTACGAGTAGACGGAACAAAGCTGCAAAGTCCGCCTTTTTTTAGTTACAAAATGTGCTGTAACTCCAGTCTGTAGGCAGACGAAAGTCTGCCATGAGTCTCACCCAATCGACCTTTAAATGTGTGCCAAATTTCAATAAAATCGACTGACAAACTAAAAAATTGAGCAGCAAAGGTGTTCCCCCCTTAAACGTTTGCTTTAGCTCTGGCAGAGTTCGACAACTTCAGCTGTGACTTCAGTAGACACAGCCTGTGTGTGATAAAAGCAACAAAAAAGGTACAGATGTAAAGGTTGTAAGTAAAAAATAACCTCAAACTCGACGAATAAGCCTCTAAAAGTGTGGCAGACAAATGGACCGATTGAAGAAGGGAGGTCAAAGTCCCAACATGAAGTGCCCATGAAATGAAAACTGTCGGTCCTTTGAAATCCGCACAAAGAAAAGTGTCCTTTTCGTTGTGCTCAAACACTCGCAGAGAATTCAATTTCATGGTTGGTGCTTGCAAAGCAATGAATTTCCTCGACTTCATTCGATCATCAATGCGTTGCATTTTGACGCAAGAACAACCATGTTCATGTCTATGAAATATGATGTTCTTCATTATAATAATTCATTCATCTGGGCTTTATGCTTCTCAAAGATCTCACTTCCTTCAATTCAATTTAAACCCGAGATAACAAACATAGAAATAGGTCCTTAATAGTGCTTCAAAAAGGTCAATTTTGCAATTGAAAACAAATTTTTGTCGCACTTAAACAATCCCAAGTGTGAAAAGAACCTCGGAAAATGTTCAGGACAGGATTTCCGGAAATTTGCATGCTTCAAGGCCACCTTCCGCATCCCGAGGGCCTGACAAATACCATGTTCATCAGGGCGCGATTTGTAGGGGGTATTACCCCCCCCCCCCCAGTTGAAAAATATTTCACCCAAAATGGAGGTATTTTATGCATAAATATGGTGTTTTGACCTAAAAATTGCGGTTTACCCCCCCCCCCCTGTTATCTTTCAACAAATCGGGCACTGATGTTCATTGCATACCATTTGAATGTATTGTTACACATCTTTATTCTTTTTCTCCGCATTATTCAGATGTTGAGTTGCATCCTGAGTATGGTCGAAAAAACAAAGAGGGCACTGAGCATACTGCAGAGGAAATCCTGCCATGCGAACGGGATGGTCCTCGGAGGAAGGGCAGTGCCAGGGAAAGGAGGTGGAGTGTTGCTGCACAACAACATGGCTGAAAATGGGGAATACAGCTGCTACACCACGCCTACCCCTGTCCTTAATAACAATAACAACATCAATGGTAATGATGCAGTGATCAAGAAACAGGTGGCTGAATTGGCAGCTCAGATGATAAATGCCACAGAGGAAAGATTGTTCGATATGAAGAGAAAGACAGGTTAGAATTCTAATGTGAACAGGATTCCACTGAGGTTCACCATCATCATAATTGCCATTATGAGCTGACAGCCATACGGCCGGTGGCTCGACTTAAACTTTGTTGCACAACTTGGGCTCGCAAGGAGAGCAATGCCCCATAATCGTTGCCCAAATCCGCTCTGCAATCAACTGAAAAGACTCTGATCAGTTTTGCGGCGAATACACGCCAACCCGCAGGATTTCCCGAACCGAATATGCTCGGCAGAGCGGAGACGTGTGTCTTGTGTTGTGTGGCTTCTGTGTATTGTTACCTGCCAGCCGCTCTTGGACTGGAACTAGGTGTTCTTTAACGTGCACAGTGTGATGCTGCACACGGGATCTCCTGCTTAACGTCTCATCCGAAGAAGACGAGGGACTTGGCTGCTAAGCCTCATTCCAGCAGCACACCCTAGGGTACAAGGGTGGTCTCCCATCCAAGCATCATCCAGGCCCAACGTTGCTTAACTTCGGTGTTCTGATGAGAACCGGTGCAAGCCACGAGGTATGCGCTGCTGGCAGGTTGAAGGGGCCCATCCAAAATTGTCTCCCAGGAAGCAAAGGCAATACCAACACTGTATTTACGGGGGGGCTTCGACATGTAGATGATGATGTCTGTGGAAGCCACGTGAAAAGCAGTATATTTTTTACAAAATTTTGGATTCCTTGAGATTTCAGAGGGTTCTCATGCAACGAGCCCCACTCTGGCGTTGTCTTTACCGAGATATTTGAAATTGATGCATATTGGTCCTTGCTGACTGACTCCTTGCTGATTGATTGGCTCTCTTTTCCTCCATCAATGCCAAAAATCAAAAATATGACAATTTTGAAACAGGCGAGTTTCATAGTCTTTTTTCCTCTGTTGCACGGAGACATCGTTTGGAAGGGTATCCGAAGAAATGTGCAAATGGCAAAATAATCCGACGTAAGGCAGAGAAAATTTTGTGAGAGAAAGCAATACAAAAAATCATTTTGGTCCTGTCCCTTTGCCAATTGAGTTCGTTTCTGCGGATGACACTGCAATGATCTCAAAACGTGGAGCAGATTCAGATACATCCAGAGAGTAGATTCAGATACAGATGCGAAGGATAAAATGTCTAAGTCTAACTTGCCCCGCCTGCCCGATGAAAACGACCTCAAGGTGAGGTTACTTCCTTTTATTGTACAGAACACAATCCTTCTGATGGCCCACGGGGAAGTTAGCAGATTATTCTCTTCTGTGGCCATTGTTGAGTACACGATTCAACATTTTGATGTCACAAAAATCGTGAAAAAATAATTTTGACGCCTTTTAAGAAAACCCCTCCACATTTTGAACATCTGCCAATGTTTTTACAATTGTTCTTTTCGAACAGAGGCTGCAGTTGAGGCGCTGAAACTCCAAGCCATATCTGAACTACAGAGGATAGCAGTTGCTGAGAGAGTAAAGTTGGAACAACTGATCTCAGAGAGCAGACTTATAACTCAGCAGGTCAACAATGGGGGAGAGGTAAGACTGCGCATACCAATGCTAACTAAGGATTGCCAAATAGTTTTTTCTTGGCTGCTTCAGTGGAGAGAAAGGTTTTGTGGAAAACTTCTTCGATGTTTCGCCTGAATGTGACAAGGTTTTCTTGACTCTCATTGACATACAATGCAACCTCATTTGAAAATAAAGCTTTTCCCTCCGAACATTTCACAAAGTCAGCTTTTCCCTCTGAACTTTCTACCAAAGTTGTTTTCCACCGGGCACTTCTCTCCGCTGTGAGATTGGAAAGCCCTGCCAGCAAAAAATTTCAGTGCCAAAATAACCAGTATCTTGTGGTGCATGAAAACAAGCAGATCTCAAAGTTCAGAAATTTTCGAAGACCGTAAAGGGAAGTGAAATGACAATGAGTCGTTTGTGGTTGCAGGAAGGAGTTTGCAGGATCCGTCTTCTGTCAAACCTTGTGTTCATTTGCACTGAATAATTCCAAAAAAGCTGGCATAATTAAGTGTGGAAGAAAATGCAATGCGAATTTTGTCAGAAACTGACTGTTCTCTGAAATTTCACCAAAGCCAAAAAATCGTCGGTGGGCTCCATTTACCAAAACACCAACAGGACTATCTGACCCACATTTCTGCCCAAAAATTCCAGGGAGTGACAGAAGAGAAAAAACGTCAGAGAAAGCAAACACACAACTAGTGATGGTCCTTGTATTCCCACGAAACATTTTCAGGGGAATTTTTTTTGTTCCACATTTTTGAAGACAACCCACCGAGGGGCGGAGGAGAATGAAAATTTGAGTGAGCAAATTAAGTAGGAGACAGAGTCTCAACCATCAAATCCTGAAATAATAAGAAATCAAAAGATAGAAAAAAAGAGACAGATTGTAAAAGGACTCGACAGGAAGAGAGGACTAAGGTGAATGAGGAAGGGGGGGAGAGATAAGGGGACTGAGGACGGAATGGAGGTAAGTAGGTAGATAGGTAGGGAGAAGGAGAGGAAGAGGGAAAGGGAGAGGGAGAGAGAGAAAGAGAGAGGGAGATTCCTTCGTGGAAAGCCACACAAATTGCTCCCATCCAAGTCCACCGAGAGAAAATTGATTGCAAGAAAATCAACTTTTGTAATTGCAGGGAAGTCGAATGGTTTTCCAAAATGTGATGATAAAGTGTACGAACACCCCATTCCGAGCAGAAGCGGACTTTGGCAGAACACAACAAAGAAGTTTGTTTCTTAACTTTCAATTTTTTGTTTGCACTTGCAGGGTTGCTGGAATTGCGGCCGTCGTGCAACGGAGTCATGCAGCGGTTGCAACACGGCACGATACTGCGGCTCGTTCTGCCAACACCGCGACTGGGAGCACCATCACAGGGTCTGCGGATTGGGACGATCAGCAAACGGCAAGCGTGGCACGGGGGACGGCGATACCAACAGCAGGGATGCTGAAATGGCACATTCCAATTCTCAGCCGAACTCGCCAGCCTCGTGCAACGGAGGTCCATCACAGGCACCGATCGCACTCCTGCCAAACATGCCAAACCTCTCAACCAGCCAAACCTCGAGCAGAACCCCAACACCGGTGCCGGCAATCGTACGGCCTCCTCACAGTCCGAAACCTCAGGAAATAAAGGCCAAATGACCCAGGAGGACCAGGAAGGCTGCTGGCTCAGGATGGAGGAAGAGATCTCGTGGAAATAAGCTGGATGTGAGGAACAATTCTGGTGGAAGTTTAGGAATTGGAAATTTGGATCTTTTCGTGCGAAATAAGTGGTCAATTTCAAAGAAATTGTAACACAATGAAATTTGTACAAGGTGAAGCAAAGTATGTTTAAGATAAGATAAAGAAATGGACAAAGTACGATTCCAAAGGAATGGTCCCGATTGAACTGACAAGCAGGATATCGGGCCCCATTTGAGCCATGACAGTGGACTGCCCTTCAGAGTCGATTACCCAAGCTCACAAAATGAACAAAGACCTCATGCCACCAAGTGACTATTCTAGCTCGTTATGTTCCTTGATTTTTTCGGTGTGCTGTTTCGCAAGATTCAACAAATCAAAAATGCCAAAAAGTGAGATTGTTGTTAAAAAAAAGACGTGTTTCCTAAAGTTAGTGTCAATGTTCTATCGTTCTGAATTTGTTTGTTTGTTTACACTCTGAAAACGTTTTGATAATCAACAGTTTGGAATCTGCGAGTGATGTGTTTGGCACAGATTTCCCACTGGTGTGTATCATCGAAAAGCCTCCCAAATCTGCAAAAAAAGAAAAACTTCTTCCAAAAACGTTTTTCCAATTTCTTAAATTTTCTTTAATTTTCAGATTCAGAAATTCAAAATTCTGTTTGAAAGTCTTTTTAAAAGCATTTGACTATCTTAAATTAAAACAGTTTTGAGACACTCAGTTCCCAATTGCCAACAAGAATGTTGTGTAAGCAAGTCAGCTAATATAATTCACGGCTTTTTGATCACTACACAAGCATCATGGTTTTTTGCTGTCCCGATGTGTGCCATGGTTATTCAATCATCCAATGAGCACCATGGCTGTTTGATCATCCATTAATCATCAGTTTTTGATCACCCAATGAACACCATAGTATTTTTGATCATCCTATAAGCACCGGATTTTTTGGTAATCCAATAAGTACCATGACTTTTATCACCCAGTGAACACCGTGGTTTTTTGTCGCCCAATAAGAAACATCGTTTCTGGTCATCCACTAAGCACAATGGTCTTTTCAATTACCCAATAAGGTCCATACGAATGGCTTTTTCATCATACAGTATGCATCGAGGTATTTTGCATTATCCAACATGCTCAACTCTGCAGTTTACTAACTTGACGATTTGTGTTGATCTCCATAAACCAATTAACATGCGAGATTTCGAGGTTGATTTCCAAAATCCCATCCATGAACAAGCAATAAATAGACCAACAAGAAAGTGAAATTGGGTCTCCCCTAATGTGGCCCTTGCTACACCTACACCCACCTATTCTCTGCACTACAGAAATGTTGGTTTGGATGCACATTTTTTTCCCATCCACTTCCGCATGCGCATCTCTGATTGGTTGTTGGGAATTCCAGCCAATTTCAACATCCAATTTTTGAAACCTTACTGAACCAAACCTAACCTGACCTAACCTAACCCTATTGCGACCCCATAAGGAGTTGCGAAGCGGTGGCAAACATGCCAAATGGCAAAAAACGGTGGCAAGGCAAAAATGCCAAAATTGATGACGTCACAAATTCAGACGACGTGATTGGCTGTTGCGAGCTCCTGGTCCGCGGAAGTGGATTGGAAAAAAAATTGTGCGGTTTGGATCTGCTGTTTACGCAGCAGAGACGATAAATACCAAAGAGACAAACAGTTTCGCATTTTCCCCGACCACACCGATTCCAGTCTCATTCGAACTGTTAAAGTTAAAAAGAGAGATGGTAGCAAAGACAGGTCGAAGCTCCCCTTAAAAGGAGGAACAAGAGCACCACAATTTTCTAATTGCCATGTTGGCTCAGTTGGGAGAGCACGGAACTCATGATCCGAAGGCTGAAAGTGGCCGTGGGTTCCAATCCCAGTGGGAGCAAGAATTTGTTTGTTTCAATCGCCAGGGTTACAGAAGTTCCCTGAGAGATGGTAGCTCTTCAACAGTTTCACGCGAAAATACATGGGGGAGATACAGCTTTTATAGAAAACCTACAGCTTTTCGCATATATTCCACAGAAATGGCAGTCCTTCGCATCTGTGGTTATGAACTGAGTGCTTCTAAAAAGAAGGAACTTTGTAAAAGTTTGTTTGTTTGTTTTTTGGTTTGAAACTATTTTTTTGTGAATGTCCCACAAATGTATACAATTTCATTGAATGGCAAAGGTTCCACAATGCACCCAAACTCAGCGATCGTTAAGTTTTCCTTGAAACTTTCATTTGTTTAATTTGCTTTATAATTTGTGCGTATTCTTTTCATTTTCTAGTCTCTCGAATTCCATTACACTGAATTGTTTTTTATCATTTATAAAATGACAAACGTTTAGAACATGGCTTGTCAGAAGGCAGGCACCCCATCCAAAGACACAGGTAAAGACCAATAAAGAGCATAGCTTTCATCAGTGGACATGGGAATCACTAGGAGGCCACCCCCTGAGGTGGGTTCACATAAAGTACTTATTGGCAGGCATGCACCTTTGTTGACAGTTGTTAACCCGACTATTCCACCCCCTGGTGTGGTATACCACAGTCCATGTTGCTGCAACAACCCATGGATGGTAAATGAAAAAAGTGACAATGACTACTTTATTGCGAATGGAAAAAGTAGCCGCATAAAACACTTCCAAATCAATGTGAACACCCCTTTTGGAACGCACAAGCAAAAACAGAAGTGTGGAAAATCACTCTGAATGGGAAAACATTTCGTTTTAGGCAGGATGGCAAGTGGCAATGCAAAAAATACCAGAGATTTTCAGGCATTTTCCAGAATGGTTTTTTTTAGATTTTCCACTGCAGAGCCAAGTGGTGCCTGGAGGGGTGGAGCCCAAACGCGACTGCTATCAGAGACCCTGGCTGGGCACCATTTTGAGGTCTGAGAACTTTTACAAATTGGGCATGCTGTAGCACACCATTTTCTCTCAAAAATGATTGCTTTCATGGAATTTCATCAATTCTCCGATGAAAAAAAAACCTAAAGATTTCCAGAGAAGCAGACAAGTCCACGAGGGGGCCCTTACCAAAAAGAATCCCAACAGTTTATTTAGATGTAGTTTTCCCCTTATTTCCATGCACAAGGAATTGAGCTCCAAAAAACCACAGCACCCTTGGGTCCTTTTCCTGTTAAGTTTCAGACATGCTCACAGATCTGTGGGGCCACCTCAGTACCTTGGGATATCACCTGGGTAGCGCAGGATGTTAAAACAATATTTCTGTACTTTTAAGATATGTTTCGAAATTGATGTAACAATATTAAACTATCCGCTGTGTGAAAATTTCTTGTGTATCAATTTTTACTTCCCAACCTCGCATTCGCACACGCCAAAGAACCACTCCCGAACGAAACTCCCATCATGCCTAAAAATGTTTGTGTTTCATTTGTGCAACAAGTTTCATCTTTGATTGAGTCAACTGTGAGACTATCCTCAAAGGTCACAACCAGGAATATAAACTCAAAAGATACACGCTTGAGTGTACACTCCCAGGAAGCCCATGCTGTTCGATTCTGCCGCTGTGCAAATTTGCAAACAAGTTTCATTGCTTTGTCAGGTTAAATTCCGAGATGCTGAGAGGTCAAAATCAGGGGTGAGGGGTCAAACTTACCCTGAATATATTTTACGAGTAGAAAAATTAATGAAGACTACTTTCACAAAAAGTGAGCCAATTTTCTCAGAAACGCTTCTGCACTGTTGAATTGCAAAAAAAAAATGGGAAAAATAAGCGGAATGTTTCAAAAGTGCAGGTAATACCAAAAATGGCCCAAGAGTCAAAATGTCTGCCAAATGATCTGGTTGGGTTGGTCTAAAGTGGCTGGTAAATGGAAAATTATTTTTAAAAATTTCACTTTGAAGAATTATTTCACTGGCAACACGTTTGCATTTGGGGAAAATGCATCATGGAAGGTTGTGGAAAAAAATGTGGAAACCATTACGAAAGCATTGCTTGGACAGTACTTTCACTGTAGCATGGCCAGCAAAAGGTCCACCTATCACCTGACTGGTGGGAAAATGTGAATATGCTGTCCGCAAGGGACTATTGGCAAGGTTTGACTAGGACAGTCCAAGAAAATCACAAAAAAATCACCTCAAATTATAAACTGTATTTTTCAACATTTTGAAATCTTCCAGATTCCTTGAACATAAAAAGAGCTTCAACCCATGTGGAGGAGATGGTGTCAGTCCATGTGGATATATCACCTTTTGGACTTCTTCACCTTCTTCGTTGCGATGACATTACCACCTAAAAGAACAACAGCAATAATAAATTTCACATAGCAGTCACTAAATTAGGAAGAGAGGTACCAAATATAAGGCCGATGATCACTGCTTATGAAATTAAGCCCCTCATGGTCTGGCCAAACAACATGCTTGTGTTATGACAGCCACCCATCAGCACACCCTCCCCCAGGATAGCAAGAAATGAAAGAAGTTTGCAAGGGCACCTGCCGGCATTGGAAAAAAAATTAGATTTTTAAAAGGCAATAGGTGGTGTTTTATTGGCTGTTTTCATGTCAATGGGCAGCTTCGTTAAGCGTGAGTTATCTTTGCCCACTGCTTTTTTCCACGTATTTTAAATGAGAAAAAGCCGATAAGGACAACTTGCGTTTAACGAAGCGGCCCAATGTTTTGAAGACCAGCAGGGGAGCAAAAACGCTCTAAAGATGAAGAAAAAGTGATGAATGAAAAGCTCCAAATGAAAAAAGGGAAATGGTGCAGAGCAGGCTGTTTGTTGGGATGTTTACGGTATCCTAAAATCCTAACGCAACGGAATGTTCAACACTCCAAAATAAAAAAAATAAAAAATAAAAAATGGAAAGGTGACCTAAAAAGTTTGGAAAAAAGGAATTTGTGAAATTCTGCCGTTCAAAATTGCATAAAACAAAACATGGAGCAATCAATTGCATGAAAACCTGAAGCAATGAACTGCACGAAAGCCTGGAGCAATCATCCACGAAAACATGGAGCAATCAATTGCATGAAAACCTGAAGCATTAATTTGCACGAAAACCTGGAGCAATCAATTGCACGAAAACCTGGAGCAATCAATTGCATGAAAACCTGGAGCAATAATTTGCACGAAAATCTGGAGCAATCACTTGCATGAAAACCTGGAGTGATCAATTGCACAAAAACCCAGAGCAATAAATTGCCGAAAATTCGAGCAATCCTGGACTGGGAAATT
>JASGXE010016908.1:0-10990 GCA_030068105.1 Sinentomon sp. SZTP_YWyxl
CGAGGAAAAAAATTCTGGCAATTTGAGAAAGTCACGAATGCAGGGTTTCTCAAAAGTCACTAAAAAAAAAATTGCAGGGGTTGTCAAATTTCTTGAGCCATTTCTATTACAGATTCAGATTGGGCAAGCTGCCTGCTGCAGGTGCTATCTATTCGAATTGGAACAAACTCCACTCAAGCTTCCAGAGTTGCTTCAAAACTGCAATGCACTTTTCTGGGGTTATCAAGTGTGGGGTTGACAAGTGACTTTTGGGAAACCCTGTATAGTCTGGCATTCGAAAAAGTTAGATAAACGTTTCTTGTTTTGCAACTGTGGATCTATTCAACGTTCCCAAAGCAGCACGGGGTGATTTCTTTGCAGAATGACAAGAGCAGGATGGTGTCAGAAAGTTGTTTCAGATGGTGTGGAGCACAAGAATTGTCCCAACTTGTGAGATGTCTCCGACATCGACCTATTTCAGGAAGCGGCCAGACAGCCTAAATTCGTGGGCGGTACCACTTTTCGATTTTTTGAATTTCTTTGAATTGGCGTGTGATGGGGTGCGTATGTGATGGTGCGAATGGGTTAGGTTCGGTTCGGAAAGGACAGGAATGGGTTGGGAATGAGTCACGAACAGGTTAGGTGGTTCAGAGGTTAGGTCAAGTTAGGCAAGGGTTAAGTTAGCAAAATCGAATTAACGATATTGCTTTGCTGGGTAGCCCAAAAGTCTGACCCCAGGAAAAATGGAAATTTGCTGTTTATCAAATTGTGATATGAAAGTTTTTCTTGCTCTTACCACGGATGTCAAGACTCAATCGGAACAACATGTGCACATTCAGGGATGCCCAAAGACTTCGGCCATATCAAAAAATTTAGCTGTTTTTTCGTGATTTGTGACTTTCTAGCTCCCACCACGGATGTCACCACTTTATTCGATGCTAAAATTTCTGATGTAAGGTCTTGGCATTTGCGGTTAGAGCTAGAAAGAGTTTCATATCACAAAATGTGATGAACAGCAAATTTACATTTTTCCTATGGCCAAAGACTTTTGGGCTACCCTGTATGTGATGACTATGAATTTGGGCAGTCTAGCCTAGTCTATTTCAGGCAGTTCCAGCGACATCGCATAATTTTTTTTCTTGACACTTCGTAAAATTTTCGTAAAATTTCGGCCGAGTGCTTGGAGAGGAGTCGCAAGCAAACGCTGGCAGTCCAGACTGCTTGAAGAGTGAAATGATCGAATAGACTGCTTGAAGAGTGAAATGATCAAAAAGACTGCTTGAAGAATGAAATGATCAAATAGACTGCTTGAGTGAAATGATCAAATGGTTGTGTGAAGTAGCAAAGTTGCTTGTTCCTATGGATCAAACCGAAAATCAGCCATTATGAAAAAAGATGATTTGGAATTTTGCTGCTGGAAGAACTGGCGAAAAATTGTTGCCACTTTCAAAAAAGGAACGATGGTGCTTCGTTACCACGAGCGTTTGCGTCACTTCTCCACAAGCACTGAGATTCTCGTGGATTTCGATGCAAGGGCAGGCCAGAGTCCTGTTGCAAAATTTATAATACGGAAAACTCAATTTTGCGCCCAAAATGAACTCAATATCAAAATTTCTTCCAACTACTGGGTGGACAGCACCACTGACCGGACCCTCTGCCAGGGACTTTTTTTTTTTTTTTTTTTTTTCCCCCCCCCCCCCCCCCCCCCCCCCCCCTTCCCCTGGGGTGAAGGGGTCTGAATTTTTTACCGATTCCTTGGGAAGAATGCGATGTTTAAAGGCCATTGCAAAATTTCCGCGCCTTCCAGTGGTTGGGAATTAAGGGGTCAAATGAAAATTTAAGGAAATTTCCGGGTATTTTCAATTTCGTGAAAGGCGTAAAGCGTGTTCCGGCAGTGGTCGTGAATTTTGGCCGGAAAGGAAACATGGGAAAGGAATCGGAAAGGACATCGGAAAGGACGTGCAAAAGGAGGCAGTGCGGAAAGGAGGCAGTGCGGAAAGGAGGCAGTGCGGAAAGGAGGCAGTGCGGAAACGATGCTGAAAACAGCTGTCCCGGTGTACCTTTACGATCTGCAGGAGGGAGTTAAACCAACCTCGTATCCTTTGGTTGTGTAATAGGATTCGACAGGAACTGGTTCAGCCTTGGTCATCACCAGAGTCACCACAGCTGACGTTGCCAAGAAGAGAAGCCATTTCAAACCACGTTGCATCGTGTGGCCGGAAAAGGGCCGAAGTAGTGATATCTGGAAAAAGAATAAAAAAAAAGCCTGTCAGTAATGACAATCTGGTAACAGAATCCCGACAATCAGGTAACAGAATCCCTCACTCCCAAAAGGCTATCTGAGTCGTATATCTTTCAACTCAGGCCAAAATTATTTTGCTCCCAAAAATGTGGAACTTGGCTTCAACGGAAATACGTCTTTTGTGAACGGAAATCGTGTCAAAATTTGGAGATTGCATGCGCATCTTCGATCATTTCTGGAGGAAAGTTATTGTTTGGACAGCCCGATCTGATCAGAAAGTTTTGTGCAGCACGGAATTTGATGGTGAATCTTTGTTTGCTCAAAGCAATCGTGCTTTTAGCTCAATTTACCAAAGAAATTGCTTCATTTCCGGTCATAATTATTTGCTACATTTCCGGTCATAATTATTTGCTACATTTCCGGTCATAATTATTGAAGTCGTGCAACAATGCGTGCATCTTTCAACAGAATATTTACGATGGGAAATTCTGTGCTGCACAAAAAATGTCAGGGGCTGTCCAAATATTGGAAGTCATCAGGACTGACATTCGCACGAGTCTAAAATTATCGAATCGTTAGTCAAAAGTCGAAGTTTGTGAGCGAAGAGATCTTAGCCAAGGTTGAAAGACAACGAAAGCAGAAGATGCTTTCGGTGTTGAGATCGCTCATCTCAGTCTTGTGAATTGTCCGTGAACCGCAACACGAAATCACGATGTGAATTTGGATTAGACTCCAAGATGGCATTATCAACTTTTGGCTTTTACGACTGTCAGCTGTCAACTCGTTCAGGTTCACACCAACTCGGTTCGAATCGAAATGAATCTGATGCGAAATCAAGGAAGCCAAACGATTGGTTTCTGCTCCGAATTGCCGACACCAATTTTTGAGGAGCCAATTTCGCGGACGTTTTCTTGGCCCTCACCTTGATAAGACGGTGGAATGTGAAAATGGTGGTTGGATGACAAGTTTGTGGTTGGATCACGTGTCTTTTCAGCTTTCTTCGTTGTGAAAGATCAATGGAGGTGTGCTTGTTTGTGCTTTGTTGATTTCAAGCTCAGAAGTTTCTGTTTCAATCAAGTTCAGACGTTCCAAAGAATCAAGCTCTCGTCAGTACTTATTAAGGTCGTAGAAGTTTACCTACCAAGCTCGTAGAGGATTCTAGGCACCTAATACTCGACACACCTTGCTAGGCACCTAATACTCGACATACCTTGCTAGGCACCTAATACTCGACATACCTTGCTAGGCACCTAATACTCGACATACCTTGCTAGGCATCAACGAATGCCGTGATACAAAGCGCATCCGCGAAATCAAGTACTCCCAACTGTCGGAATTCGAAGGCGAGGAGCTTGCGGCAATGTTCCTTGTCTACACATCGTCCGAAGCCACTTATACCAACACATAGTTCAGTATGGTGCTGCTTACATACGAATAGTCCATTCATTCATTCAACCTCACATTGGCTTTTGGATTTTACACTCACACGCGAAGGAAGGTACAGGAAATGGCTCCCTAACAGAGTTAATTTTTTTTACAATACTGCCCAAAGAACTTGGGGCAGGGAGCACACCTCCAAGTACTACACATCGTTTAAAACATCGTCAAACAGAGTAAAAAAAAAAAACAAATAGTCACCAAGTAAAACAAATGGCAATGTTTAATAATGCGTGGCACTGTTAATAATGCGTGAAACGCATGAGAAAAGCTCTGTTTCAGTGATGCACGGATTTAAATGGGGGGAGATCCAGATGTCTGTTTTTGGAGGAAGTGTCAGTGCTTTGGAACAACCGAGATGCGTCAAGGGAATTCCATTCTCTTATTGTTTTTGGAAATGGGCTGTCAGATTTTTTGCAGATCTTGGAAAAGTTTGCAAACAATGACTGATTTAATCAAGCTGCACGACTGAAACCCCGTTTATCGTTCTGAACGACGCCGAATGGTTACCGGCGTCAGGTTTCGGAAAATGATATCTTCGGGTATTCGCCACACTATTTCCAGGAGGCACAAGTCTCCCAAATAATTCCCCTCAAAATTCCAGCTGACATCGAGACATCTCCATCCTTCTTAAAGAACGCAACCCACATAGCATAAAAGCAAATGAAATTTGCAGAGATGTAGGGGCCCACTATACATTCCATTCATTGCAGCTTTATACATTTGAAAAACAAATGACTGTTTAGTCAAATCTGGTAACTGCTGCAAGCCCTTGATTTGTTTCAAACTATCGAGCAATAAATGATCAAAAGTTACCTTAAATGATAAAGTTACCTGGCCTTGCTCGAAGAGTTGGAAGTACGACAAAGGTTTTTGCGACCGTTGTGTGCAAGTTTGCTTTTTACGAATTGGATAAAAACATGCGACGCACAATCCCAAAAAAGCAGTAGCGGCTGCTTACAGCCGTTTTCAGGTCACTGACCCTGGGAGATCAGGATTCCTGCTCTTTGCAAGAAGAGCAATGTTTGCGTTATGGGTTGGAACGAAATTTTCGTAAGAAATCCGTTCACTGAACTGGATTTATTGAGATGAAGCGAGTGACAATTGGTTTGGTTGTTTGTGAAAGAGTGGAACATGAGTTTTTTAACTCGATTTTTGAACTGAGTGGAACCGAGTTCAAGAGCAATTTTACTGCCGTATTTCTTCATCTTTGGGTCTTATGATGGGTCCTTCGGCTGGTGGTCCGACCGTTTGTGTTTTGTTGTGCCGTCAGCCATGGTCCCGGCGGCGTATTTTATTAATCTATACGAATTCGGCAATGTCCCGATTTGGCACTTGGACAAAAAAGCAAAATAAAGCTAACCTAACCTAACCTAACCAACCTAACCTACCCTAGCCTAGCCTAACTAACATATCCTAACCTTACCTAACCCATTTTCTACGTTCAGAGTGTTTTCGTGCCTTTTTTGTGGCTCGGGACTTTTACATGCGGTTAGATGGAAAAGTGCCAAATTCGTATAGATTAATCAAATACGCGTCCCGGCGAGGTACTGGAAAATATCACCTGAGTAGCTGTTCCATCACCCACCGCTCCAGGCACCCAATCAAGGGTCCCGGCGAGGTACCGGCACACTCCCGAGGGCAATTGCAACAGCACCCACCGCTCCAGGTCCAAAGACCACAGTCACAACTGCCGACACTGCCGGTATTATGGCTCAGCCAACCCGCAGGAAACCGACGTCGAGAACCGGCGGGTGATACCAAGTGGCTTCTGTGTTCATGTAACCTGCCAGGCCTCTGCCTCGGGCCTGGAGCTAGGTGTTCTTTAACGTGCGCAGTGTGATGCTGCAAACGGGACCTTCTTACAGTCCCATCCGAAGGACAAAAAGACTGGCCATCACGAAAGTGTCTTTCCGACCGATTTCACCATGCCTCGCCGAAGGAGGATGCACACACCAAGTGCCACAGCAAATTTCATTTACCGTGCCTCGCCGAGGGAGGATGCACACACAAGTGCCACGGCAAATCTTTGTCCCAGGTGGGATTCGAACCCGCAGTCTTCTGATTACGAGTCCGACGCGCTAACCACTGCGCCACGAGGGTCGGACGACTTTTTACTGGCCCTCATCTTCAACTCAATTACCAGCTTATTGCGAGGAATTTGCGGCATTTCATTTTTACACGACGTAAAGTTTTCCAATGCTGCGAAAAATGCTTCGATCAATTTCCCGACTTGGCTATTGAGCTTTTTTTTCAGTGGCAAAATGGAGTACTGCCGTGCATAATTTTTTTTCCAATCCACTTCCGCGGACAGCAGCATCGCAACAGCCAATCACGTCGTCTCAATTTGTGACGTCGATCAATTTTCGCATTTTTGCCTTGCCACCGCTTTTTGCCATTTGGCGTGTTTGCCACCGCTTCGCAACTCTTTCTAGGGTCGCAATAGGGTCAGGTCAGGTCAGGTTAGGTTAGGTCAGGTTTGGTTTGGTTTCGTTTGGTTTTGAAATTTGGATGTTGAAATTGGCTGGAATTCCCAACAGCCAATCAGAGACGCGCATGCGGAAGTGGATTGGGAAAAAATGTGCTACTGCCGTAGTCCTATTCTAAAAAAATTCCGAAGGCCTGGCCAACTCGGATGCCATATCTCGGACACTTGTTAGTTTCGGAGTTATGAATTGTTTAGGAATGAGCTAACTTACAATCATGGCGCCCATGAGAATGAATGCCCAGTTCGAACACAAGCATTCGTGATGCACCAGGATGACGCAAAAGATCTCACTCGAGTTGGCCAGGCTTTGGAATTCCATCCGTGGGGTGATCCAGTGTGGATTAACGCTAATCCGAGGTTTGGAAGTAATTTTCGCCATTTTCTTCAATGGAAAAAATTTACTCCGCTCCCTCGGATTAACGTTAATCCACACTGGATTACCCACGGTATGTTTGCAAACGAATTTCGCGAGTTGAATTTTAGGTATACTGGCGCAGGGAGTAAAACTCACCAAAAATGAACGTCGGTGGCCAATCACGGAATCACTGCGAGGAGAACAACAGCACTGAACCAATCGCAAGAAACTCCGAACAGAACTTTTGCACAACTGAAAGGACGGATCAGCCACAGGCAGCGGCTTTTATACCCGGTGATTATCCTATCGCATTGCAATTGCGATTTTTGTTTGATTTTGTTGAAAAAAGAGCAAAAGTGTTTTGACCTCTGATCGATATCAGGAAAGTTTGTCGTCGAAAAATAGCAGGAGCTTGCTGTACAAGGTGTCCCGTGAAGGTTCCATGGTCAATCGACTTGTCTTTCATGCAGACACAAAACGACCAAACTGACCTCTTCAGCGACAAATTGCATTTCGGCACCACTATCCCCAGATAAAGGCAGACTCCACAAATCGAAAGAGGGACAACCTCTTGCATCGGTCCCGTTCTTTTGGTCCACAATTCGTTTGGTTCAATGTTCGATTGGGCCAATTGGTGTGAAAAGTGATGCGAAAAGCGTCTAAGCCGGGCACGCTTCAGCAAATTCGGGCAGGTCAGGTCATAGGTTAGTGTTAGGTTAGGTTAGGTTAGTAGGTTAGGTTAGGTTAGGTTAGTGTCCATGTCTGGAAATGGAACGAATCGGACCAAATGAATTGTGGACCAAAGAAATTGTGGACCAAATTAATTGTGAACCAAAGGAATTGTGGACCAAAGGAATTGCGGATCAAACGAACCAGACCCTTTAGCGGAAGAATGTCTTGAAAATTTAGGAACTCATCAATGAGGGCAAGTTGCAAGCAAACTCTTCTGCATGTACTGTAAGTATCGTTTGGTGAGTCAGATGGGAAGCAGCCATCTGGTGACATTTCCGTTTGAACTACAAATGGTGGTTTTTGGGCGAATCGGTCAATTCGGGTGTGGTGAGCTGCAGCATTTTCTTCATCAAGGCTAATCGGGGCACAAAATGCTTCACCTTCGGTTTTGAATGGAGAACTTGCTTGCAAAAATGAGTTTTGATCCCGGACTATCTTCTTCTTAACACGTTCCTCCCTGAACCTTTCTTTTGTATCACAGGCCCTATTCCCAGCGGCACCAAAAATGGCACAGTGGGATACACAGGTATTTCGGTAAAACTTTTCCGGTCTTTTTTGCCCGCGCAGTGTAACCGTGACGTCATTTTTCATGGTTTTACCATAGCGGAGTAGAAGGATATAGTGTGCGCACGAGCGCTTGTTGCGCGTTCCGTCCGCAGGTAGGCGCTGATGACGAAAGAGGGACGACTCGGCGAAAAGGCAATCCGTTTTGCTTGCGGAATGCCATTGCAAATGGGAACGAATCCATCGAATTTTCTGAGAAATTTTCATGCAAACAACCTTGAATTTAATCAGGGAAACCGTGAAGACACCCGTGAACACCCTGAATGATCACCAGGGCTGTTCGTTTTGGAGCTATGGCCCTTGAATCGCGTAAGACATCTGAAAAAGGGGGAGATGATCGTGAAAGTCGGTGACACTAATAAAATAGACCAGGAACGACCCTGAGTGAGATCGTAGACCAGGAACAACCCTCAGTGAGATCGGGGAAGCCCAGAAGACCTCCGTAAGCAACCGTGAAAGGTCACTCAGGGCCGTCCGGCTTGGAGGGGGACACACGAAAAAGAGGGAATGATCCAAAAAGTCTGCGAACACTGGGACACAGGCCAGGTTATAGACCCTGAATTTAGTCGCAGAAACCCGGAAAACCCCCCGGGAGCAATCGTGAAATGTCACTCAGGGCCGTCCAGTTTGGCTCTATGGCCCCCGAATGGTGGGGGACACCAAAACAGAGGGAATTATCCAAAATGTTGGTGAAACACTAGGAAATATAGGCCTGGAACGACCCTGAATTTTGATGGTTGAAGACCATGAAGACCCCCTGGGACAACCCTGAAAGGTCAATCAGGGCCGTCAGGTGCGAGGTTATGAAAACCATATGAAATGATTCTGAAAACAGGTGGAACACCTCGCCAAGGAAGACCCTGAATTGCTAGGAATATCCGACTTCTGGTTACAACCATGAGCTGCCATGCATCAAGCAACCTTGCACAATAGCAAAATAAACATTCGTCGTCATCGGTCATTCGAATTTGCCTGGTTGGGTTCGTTTGGGCTGTTTGCGGGCGCGCAATCATTTTCGTTGAGCTCAGGGCCTCCTCTTCAAAAAGTGTGTATGGTTATTCCGATTCCTTCTTGAACATTCCTGGGTATTCCTGATTCTTCCAGGGACTTTCAGTCAGGCCTATCCCCGATCCGATTCGGGATCATCTATCACCTATCACCAAGTTCTTCATCCATCAGGGTCATTTGATGTTTTGATGCTTTTTCAAACTCTTGCACTTCCATCCCTCTTTCTGAAATGTTTTCAAATTCCTTGTTTTTCCTGGGATCCCCATCTTTCGGGTGTCATGGCGCTGAACCGGACGGCCCAAGGTAACTGCTCAGGATATTTCCCGGGGGCTGAGTTCTGCATCCTCGACCAACTGCGAGAGTCGTCCCCAACAGACTTCCAACTGCCTCACCGGCTATCAGGATCATTCCTTTTTTTCGGGGGGACAGTTCCTAAAAGGATGTGCGCAAGGTGACCGTTTATGGTTGATCTCGGGAAGGGGGTTTCGGGCATCCCCGATTAAATTCAGGGCGATGGTGGCCGTGCCCCAACGATTTCCAAGTGTTCCACCGACTTTCAGGGCGTTCCCCGTTTTTCGGCAGTCTCGCCTACCAACAGGGGGCCATAGCTTCAAACCAGACACACCTGAATTACTGTTCAGGGTTGTACCCGGAGGTTTTCGGGTGCTGCCGATCAAATCATTCAGAGTCGTTCCTGTGCGATTTGCAAATGTTTCACCGACTTTCTGTGTCATTTGTGTTTTTCGGGGGGCCTCGCCCACCATTGTGGTCTCATAGCTCCGAACAGGACAACCCTGACTGACCGTTCAGAGTTGTTTTCGGGCGGCTATACTGAATAATTATTCAGGGTTGTTCATTCCCGGCCGATTTCTAATTGTTTTACCGACTTTCGGGGTTATTTCCTGTTTTTCGGGGGGTCTCGCCCACCAATTGGGGCCTTAGCTCCGAACCGGACAGCCATGAGTTACCGTTTAGGGTTGTTCCCGGGGGTCTCCGGAGTTTTCCGATCTTTTCAGGGTCGTTTCTGGCCGATTTTCCAAATGTTTGTACTTCTTTAAGTGCCATTGCCGATTTTTCGGGGTCTCCCGCAATTCGGGGGCTACAGTTCAGAAAAGGACGGCCCTGGGTGATCTTTTGTTCCAGAGGTCATTTGGGATTTCCCCTATGTAATTCAGGGTGCGTCCCAGATGATTTCTCAAAGTTTGGGATTCCCTTTTTGGTAAACACGCACTGCGACTGACTGCGCGTCGATCTCATCTGCGTCTTTCTCGTCCCTCTTTCGACGGTGGCGCCGCAGTTGCAGCAGAAATCCGCAGTCCACTCTCTGTCCATTGAAAAGAGCCTCTGCGCGCACACTATTAGACTTCTACTCCGCTATGGTTTTACTGAGGGTTTGGTAGACCAATTGCCAAATGTCGGTGTGTGTGCTCCCTATGAGCCATCATAGTGGTTTTCTTGGTGACACGGCCGTCCTTGCGGGGTAACAAGGGCAGAAGTCGTCGCCAATGGTTTGGTGAGTGGAGTCCCCCGGAAGCTGAAGAAATTTTGAAATTTCAGGTCAAGAAAGGGAGAAGCGAACCGCGGGTGGTATTTTTGACAGGAGATCCGGTTGCGCCTCTGCCTCTCAATTTGAAGTCCATGTTGCCTGCCATCGGCTCTGAAAAATGTGACCCTTGCTTCTTGTCCTGCTGCTTTGACCGCCCGCACTGGCTTGAAATGGCAATACGAATTTGCTCATTCTGCGGCACCCTGTGGACGACATGCTTGTGAGCATGAGGTAATGGCAGAGAAAATTGGTTGGTGCAGGTGCGTTGGTATGGCCTTTGCTTTGCATTTTGGCTTGTCCAGTCTTTTGCAAAAACGATTGATGATCCGACAAAAACAATTTGATGAAGGGGTTTGATGAAAGTTTGACAAACGTTTCGAAGAAGGTTTGTCATTTGGATTTTTTCGGTTGACTGCATGAGATTTCAGGCCCGACAGAATTTTTGGAATGTTCAAGCCGGCATGTCAAGCCGCTTTGATCGTATGGACTGCTGGCTTCGTACAGTTTTTTCTAGATTCTTGATCTTGAATTGCTTGGCGTTTATTTGTCACTCCAAAAGCCCAAAGACACCGACGATGTTTATTTATCTTTCAGCTCCCTATGGATGCACGACGTCAAGTAATTTTGTCAAAACGGCAA
>JASGXE010016909.1:0-10910 GCA_030068105.1 Sinentomon sp. SZTP_YWyxl
TTATTCAGAATCGCTGATTTTTAAAATTTATCCACCAGTCAAAAATGTGGTTCACTATTGCTGCTTCAATTCTAATGTGTCAAAGTTCTCTGTCGCTGCTACAAATCAAATGTGTCCTTCAAATCAAATGTGTCATATCATGTCGTTGCTTCAAATCAAATGTGTCAATGTCCGCGATTGCTGCTTCAATTCCAACAATATTCGAGTTTTCTTTCCTCAACAGTTTTCTGGTTTCCTTGCTGAACAGGTATAATTGTTCAAAATTCTGTTTTGTCGGTGAATTTAAGGGGGGTGAACCTGGATTTTTATGCAAAAGATGAAAATTGTCCTGTACTGAAATCTCTAAATTCTGATGGTGAAAATCAAATGCGAATATCTTTCATTGAAAAATAGCATATCCAAAACCGAAGGCACGTTTTTGCCATTGGTGGTTATTCGGGCAGAAAAATGAAGATGTTCTCTACCTTTGATGCTATTTTTCTCAACTTTTTTTTGGAGCATTTTTAGTATTCCTACCATGTATCTCAGCCATTTTTCATGTGATCTGGCTCAAATTTTGTGTGCTTATGTAAAAAAACGTTTCAAAACGATTGACAAGACCACATTTGACAATTTTGCCTCCATCAGGAGATTGTCGGGGGAAAGGCAAAATTTATCGCTATTCTACCAGAGTGACAGAAAATCACCTGTCCCACAATAATTCTGGAGGAAAAAAAGAAAATGGGCCTTGTTAAAAGTTTAGACAGCCGAAAACTTAAATTTGGCTGCTCTTGCACAGGTGTTATCGCTGCACACAGGACAGAACATCGCTTATGATATACCCTAAAATAGTTGTTGTGACCAAAGCAGATAAGTTAGTGTTCAATTTTAGCACAGAAGTTGTCTTGATTGGTTCCAAAGAGTGTGCAAAATTTGAAGCAAATCGGACAAAAAGAAAAACGTTTGTTGAAACCATGTCACCCCCTTGGGATGTGATTGGATGGGTAATTTTTATTGGCTTAAGGCCTCTGCATATATCTGGTGTTTTTTTTTGCGACCACATCCAGGGTGTCTACGCACCTGGAAAACCTGGAAAAGTCAGGGAATTGCCACAAGCCTGGAAACGTCAGGGAAAAGTCAGGGATTTTGTGAAAATTCCTGAAAAGTCAGGGAAAAATTAAAAATTTGACATTTCTCAAAAAAAACAGGTCTGTGAAGAATTTGCATACTGAGACCAATGTTTCGAGAAAATCAGTAATCACTGAAAAAGGTGAAGCAGGGCATAAATAATGTGTGGAGGTGTGGCATTGTATGCACTGGCACTGCATTATAACATTATTAGGTGTATGTTTGTTTGTTGAATGTTTTCGATTTTATTGACAGGCGAACCTGGAAAACCTGGAAATATGGACCTGGAAAACCTGGAAAAGTCAGGGAAATTCAAAAAATATTTTCCGTAGACACCCTGCACATCTTCAATTAATTGGAACCGTTGGCACTCATCTTCCCTCTAAAAAGCGAACTGCATTGCATGCAACTCCTGCAATAATGCCCAGAAAATGTTTTCTCGTAGAACCCAAATTTTCATGACACAAATATGTTCACAATGAATTATTGGTTATTGAGTCACAATTTCTGTGTCAGTGGCGAATCAATGGGGTAATGTGATTGTGTGTTTGGGCAAACTTGACTGCCAGGATGATGAAAAACAAATGCAACATTGATATAGGTTTTAATTTCATCTGGGAAATAAACTGATAAAACAAAACAATAGAACGACTATGGCAAGAAAATGTGTAAAAATTAAAATTTGTAAAAATTTCAGCAAGGTCAACGGTTCACAACAGGTAAAATTTTGAGCCTTTGGAAAAATGGATGTCGATGAAAAATTAAACGTAAATGATCCACACAACACAATTACAAAGCATTCACAGAATAATGAGCAAAAAAATTTCCAGCAGAAGTGTACAATCTCGCTCACTGAACCAAACTGTGCAAAATGGTGTTGTTGCCCGTTGGGCCTGATGGGGGAGCTATGGGGTCACCCTTCTTCTTTCTCCAGCAACACATGTACATAGGTACTTTTCAAGCACAACAGGGGGTACGGGGGTATTACCCCCCAGTTGAAAAATATTTCACCCAAAATTGAGATATTTTATGCATAAATATGGGTATTTTGCCCTAAAAATTGAGGTTTACCCTCAATTTTGTTGACTTTCAACAATCGGGCACTGATCCCAGCTGCATTGACCATGACCAAGAATTTGACAACAAACTGCATTGAAAGATCTCTCCACGCATCATGGATAATGAGACAAATCACAAAATCAAAAAAATTTTTGTCTGCAAAATGCATATACAGGGTGTGGCAAAAGTAACCGAACACTTAACGGGGAGTCCCACCAGGTCGTAGGGTGGTTTTGACAAAAAATGTTGGTTTTTGTTTTTGTTGTGCCTTTTGTTAATTCAGGTGAGTAGAATCCAAAGACTAAGTCAGAATCCAAGTTATGTGCCTCCTTCATTGTTTAAAATGCATGCAAAGTTGTTGCGGAAGTGGTCAACTAGTGCAATTACGTAATCTATTTTGCGTTTTTCTCCGCTTTCATTTTCGTAAGCTTTTTTCATGTTCAAAGTGGTTTTTCTCAGGCTACGTAAGGGTTAGAAAGGTGAAATTTGGCACACTGGCTGAAAAAATCATGCTGAAGGCCATGATAGACTTGGATTTTTTGTTTTTTGACTCTGATTTAGTGTTTCGGCCATGCAAATGAGAATTGCCCAACAAACTTTTGCTGCTTTAAAGAAATGAGGCAGAAAACTACCACAAGGGGCCAGAAATCACAAAATCCGAGTCTGTCATGCACTTTGGCACACCTTTTTCAGAAGGAATCGACTCCTAGAACAAAAAATACCAGTGACCCATACCGGAAAATTAGTCTTCTGTAGCGGTCCGCACAGCTGGGGTCAAAGGTCAATAACATATGAACCGGGTGAGATAGAGTGATGAAATTTTGCGTGGTTACTCCTTCCATAGGGACCTCAATGTGTGCCAAAAATCTTTGCAATCGGTGCACAAACGGCCGATATAGGTTTTTGTGGTGGGACTCCCCCTTAAATCTCTCATGTCAGCAGGTGCCTTGAGTTGTGGCATGCCGGTACCTGTCAGTTCAGAAACGCCTTGAGATGTGCTTCCTTATACAACGATAACAAACTTCAACCGACCAGAGAGATCAAAGTCTTTAACGTGTCTCTTCCGGTTTCGCTAAACGAGATGGCGGTGTTGTTCTGCTCAGTTCTTTGGCTTGCCAATCATTATGAATACGCTAGGTTGGTTAGTTGAGGTTAGGTTGGGCTTGGTTCAGCTAAGTTAGGTTAGGCTAACATAACCCAGCCTGGAGTGAGCGAGGGATCGACCGTCCAACCCAACACCTGTATCAGACACCATAGCCCACCTTAACAAACAACTCCACACCAACAGACTCCATTTCAGCACCTGCCAAATGCCAGAACCTGAGAACCATGCCACAAGATAACCGTTACCACACCAGGAAACCCACCCCAATGTGCCAGTGTTTCTGGGCTGACAGGCTCCAGCATGCCACAAATCCTGGCGGCTGTTGAACATGAGAGAAGCAGGTGTTCGGTTACTTTTGCCACACCCTGTATACGTAATCTGTAGAATAGCAGAAAAAGCAAGGGACCTACTCTTCAGGAAAAAGGAACAATTTAATTATTGCTCTACTGTGAGAACGCCTGCTCACAAACACACTTTTTGCCTTTTGGTCATGTCATGCAACCCCCGATGGTCTATTTTGGACAGCATTTTTGCTGAGATGAACAAGTACCCATCCACAGTTAGCTGTATTCAGAACTTCTGATGCATTCGCAGTGGACTCTGCACTCTGCAGATTGCAGATTGTCAAAAGTGTTCACAAAGGCGGAAAGCATCTTCCAATGACTGTGATTGGGGTGCACAGGGTGAGAAATTGGAATATTGCAAATTGAATTACCATGCATCTGTTTTCTCATAAGTCCTCTATGAGTGGAGCAAGTTGCTTGGCACCTTCAGGACTTGTAATTGCGAAGTTATAGGGAACACACAAATGGACCAAAGGTCGGTCATTTAATTTGATGATTTGCAGCACAAGACATCAGAAATCTCAAACCCAACATTTTCATGAAAACAAAAAAGGAAAAGAGTAAACTGATAGGAAAACAGTGGTCCCCCACCTGAGTTATTTCTCTGCTAAATTTAATCAAAATCTGCAAGTCCACATAACATCCTTTCAAAATTACACTCTGAAACCAAGTCATGTCTGGTCCCACCAAAAAACGAAAATCAGAAATAAATTGCGGGTCGATTCGGTTGTTTATGGCACACATGTTTGGGAGTACTGCAGTGGTGTTTGAGACAAATTCCACCTGCGCAGGCATCTTTGTGAAAATCTGAGGATTGGGCACAACTTCTGTCGCATGAACCAAGGAAGACAGCGAAAGCATGCCATTGCCAAAAAAGTGTAATTTTCACAATGATTGCCAACAAGCTTTGCAACACAATTCAGCACATTTTGTCTGCAGTGCCAATTTTTACATCTTTAACAGCAGAATTCGCTAAAATGTCCCCACTCCTCATCCGAAACTTCTTTTTTTCATGTAAAGTACAGTCACAGAAAAATAATGACTCCCTTAACACAAGTACCTACATTGGATCATGGGAGTCATAATTGTTTCTCTGGCTGTACAAGCGGTAAAAAACAAGAATGAGATCTTTAGATAAGATTGTAAAGAGATTGGAAAAGTACTCCTGTCAAGGAACTTCATGCAAATGTTTGAAGTACAGTCACAGAAAAAATAATGACTCCCTTAACACAAGTACCTACATTGGATCATGTGAGTCATTATTGTTTCTCTGGCTGTACAAGCGGTAAAAAACAAGAATGAGATCTTTAGATAAGATTGTAAAGAGATTGGAAAAGTACTCCTGTCAAGGAACTTCATGCAAATGTTTGAAGTACAGTCACAGAAAAAAATAATGACTCCCTTAACACAAGTACCTACATTGGATCATGTGAGTCATTATTGTTTCTCTGGCTGTACAAGCGGTAAAAAACAAGAATGAGATCTTTAGATAAGATTGTAAAGATATTGGAAAAGTACTCCTGTCAAGGAACTTCATGGAAATGTTTGATGTAAAAGCAAACAAAATGCTCAAAAATCAGCATCAGAAGAAGTGAGACGGAATTTGAAACTTTTTTTTTTAATTTTTCAGGTGGTAACCTCCTTCAGTGCACAACTACGAATGGACAACACAAGAAAATCTTTCAATTGTGAAAAAACAGTAAAAAGGAATTTTCTCAGTTTTAAAGAGATAAAAACGACTACAATGGCCAACACATTGATCCCACAATAAAAAATCGAGTGACAAAAATAAAATCAAATCATCAAAATAGGAACAATACTGACAACTAGCTTCTCTGAAATTGCTCAATCAGATTTCTTACGCTTGGCATTTCAGGTGGCAAGTCTTCAGGAACTGGCCACATGGTCTCGTCAACTTTACTAGCATGACTAGTGGACGTAGTTGGCCGATGGGTTGGGACTCTGACAAATCTATTTCGGAGTTCAGCAAAAACTGGAGATGAGTTGCTGCGGGTGAGTGATGCACGTGCACGGTGTGCTCCCAATTCTGACTCATCTCCCAATTCTGACTCATCACGTGGAATCCCGTGAAAAACATCGTGTGACGTTGTCACTGTACTGTCCTTTTCGGGGGCTGAAGATGGATAATCAGAACTTCCCACCATCGCTGAAAGGGGAGCATGTGACCATGTATCCAAACCACAGCTTGGAATCTCCTGAATGATCTGTGCAGCTTCGTTTACCATTGGAAGCCCATCAAAAGCTTTGCTCAACCTTACATTGTGATTCACTGCACCATGAGGCAATTCTGAGTCTGGCGGTGGTGAAGCTTCTTGGCTGTGGATGCCTGCTTCCGACAATGGGAATATCGGTGAATCCGGGGCGCTGATTGAACTCAGCTTCACTTCCAGCAATTCAGACAACTGCTTCTTCAGTCGGTGGAAACCCTTTCGAACTGATCCAGTGTCTCCAGAAAGAGGCTCTTGATCATTGTTTGAGTTACCATCTTTTTGTTCTTGCGACGTATTTCCCCCGTTATCAATGCTCTCAGCAGACACCCGTGAAATGACATTTTCTGTTGCCGGTAACACTTCTTGTGTAGCTAAGGAACCAGCGACAGGTTCGGTTTCTTCATGGGTCGCTTCTTCTACTGGTTCAGAATTCATAATGTCAGCATCTTCCACATTTAAGGAGCCAATGGAAATGTCAGTACTGTCAAGTGGATCATCTGCAACGTCCACAGGATTTGTTGCCACCACACTGTGATTCGGGGCATGAACGTCGGACTCCCCTTTCCCCGAAATCGATTCATCCTGTTTTGAATCACTCAGTTCTTTAGCCTCGTGTTGACCATCTGATTCACCATCACGTGTCACATCGCCAAACACAAGACCCTTTGGACCATCATGTTGAAAACCATTTCCACTTGTTTCACAAATGGTGTTATCCACAATAACATTTTGTTGGGAACTGGAAATAATATCTTGATCTTGCTTCCCTGGCAAATGTTCAGGAACACTTGACATACCTCCAGTCTCTGGTAAGGCCTCCTGTGAGCTGCTGTTGCCAGGCATTTGTAGGTCAATCTGTTGACAAGTGTCCATCGGGTCCGAAGAAACCTCAATTTCCGAATCAGCAAGGTGAACACCGTGGTCTTCAGAGACTGGAGACTCAATCGGAGGACTTATCTCGGCATCTCTCTCGATTTCAGGCATCTCCACATTCGAATCAACATGCTTATTCATACATTTATCTTCATCATCGCTTGTGGACGGTTCATCAACACAGTTCGAAATGATAATTTGGACACCATGTCCAGCTAGCTCATTGTTATCTGAAGTTTCAGAATAAAATCCGGAAGTCTGATCAAGTCGGCTAGCAGCAGAGTGAGCAGGCAGCCCATTTTCCGATGGCAAATCCACCTTTGCTTCTTCATCCATGCCAACTGCTGGAAAATCTGAACGTTTTCACTGTCAAGTGTTTCATCATGATTATCTTCTGCTTCGGGATTGATCAGACATGAGGGCTCGCTTTTATTTCCGAGGCTCGTTTCCGAACAATGATCCGTCTGCGTCACAGATGTGTCCAGCTGAAGTGCACCACCAGCAACCAGAGAATCTGCTTCGCATGATTTTCCAGCATCTGGGAGACCATGTTCGTCGGTGTCATTGGCATGGTTCTGCATCGTGGAATCTGCCACCTTTCTGCTATCATGTTCATCAGCTATTTCATCCACTCCCTGGCCATTCTCTTCAGCATCTACAGATACGACGTGGTCATTCCCTTCAGTTTCCACCACACGATTATCCCCTTCAGTGCCTGCCACATGGTCTTTCCCTTCCGAGTCTACCACGTGGTCATTCCATTGAGTGTCCATCACGTGGTTACTTTCTCCTGTGACTTCTTTTTGACAATTCTCTTTGGAATCTGGAACGCGGTTGTTCACTTCACAACCTACCACACTGTCCAGTTCATTGTCCACCACATGGTTGTTACCAGCACTGTCTGCTCTGTGGCCATTTCCAGCAGAGCTATCACCATCAGACTCCACCCCTTGGCAACTTACGCCAGCATTCACCAACTGGGCATCCCTTTCAGTGTCTACCAATTGGACATTTCCTTCAGTATCGACAACATGATCACTGTCGACCAAATCAAACTTCAAGCTCGGCACCAAGATCTCCTTATCAATGAAATCCGATATTTCCTTCCGATTCAAATTTATTTCGTCCAATGACTTCCTGATCATGAGATTGTTCTTCGAATCCCCGGAAAGTGTCGAAGAGGTCCTGACATCACCTTTGATGGGCAACCAGTGAACCTCTGCTTCCGTTTCTCCATGATGCCACCCTTCAGCATCATGATCGCCATTCAACTCGTCACCGCTTTCCCCCGACATCGAAGACCACCTCCGCAGGATACTCCTCAGCTCACACCTCACACTGTCTATCTTTTGCTCAACGGACAACCTCCGTTGCTTAAGAATGTTGCTAACAGTCAGGAATCCAGGTTCCATATTGTCATCATCGCGGGAAAACGACAAGGAGGTTCTCCTCTTACGAGCAACTGGGACTTCTCGAATAACATCGACGGTGCCTCGCCTGGAGTTTAATGATTTTTGGATGGAGCTCCTGCTGGAGCCACCAGGTGTTGCTGCAGAATCATCATTACCAGGATCAAGGAGGTTGCTGGAAGGAACCACAGATTTCTGCAAGTCCACGGACACCTTTGCCTTCTCGCAGACATCATCTTCCGCCACGATGCAACCGCTGACTGACTTTGGCCTTGGATCCAGGTTCTTGAAATCCTCTTCTGAAGAGTCGGATGTCAAGACCTGGCACGAATCGTTGAATCCAGCATTGGACTTTCCATTGACCTTTGCAGTTTCATTCGAATCACCGCTCGATAAGCTGGAGTCTGAATAATTCTTCGCAATCCCCTGCACGTCCGCAGTTGGCTTGCTGTTGGGAGGCGTGTTCTGCCCAGTTGAAGCACCAGTTGCCACCACGGAAACTTGCATGCCAGTCTTGGAATTCTTCCTTCCGACAAGGCTGTCTGGTGTTGCCTGGTGAATGTTGATGTGAGGAACGAATCCTTTCATCTTTGCATATCCTTCGATGTATCCATTTTGGTTCACTGTTGGAGTAGCATGCCTCAAGAAGCTGTGGCGATAACCATAGATAAAATAGATGAGAAGTCCTAATGGTTGCCAATAGGAAGTGCATGCATCAGTAGAGGTATCAGACAGATGAGATATCGACGCCAAGCATGGAATGTAGGTGATCAAATAGTCAACGGGGTGCGCACATAGAAACAAGAAAAGAAATGGTACATGCTGTTAGTAAGAAACACATGCAGAACCCCAACAAAAATACACATGGAGAAAAAGGCATTGCTGACAATTTGGGTGTTAATTTGCATTAGTTTACTAGAGGAACTAGAAAACAGGGTGCGCCAAAGGTCAGCTTGCAGAAGGCATAATTATTATTCACTTGCACTTTCTTGCAGGACACTTCTATTTCTGTGACCATGCTGGACCCCAGTTTAACTGTGTGCCTTTCGGCACCAGGAAAGAGTAAAATAAAAAAGCAAACAGTTCCATCTATTATATGGCTTTCGGGTGACATGTACCAATAAATGTTCAACTTTCTATGCAGACGTTTTGGGGCAGCTGGTCAAAACAGCCATTTTCTTTGGTCTTCCAGACTTTCGTCTGACATTATTGCAGCCAGCAGTAACACGATACTTTAACGGATGACCAAAATATGGGGGAACATACCTGGTCCGAAATTTTAAAGTCCGAATCGCTTAAAATTAGGTTGGAATAGGGATAGGGCCAGTGTGGTATAAATATTAAGTTCGGTCAGGTTAGGTCAGTTTAACTTGAAGATTTTGCGAGATAAGTGCCATTCGATCTTAAAGTTTTCCGGACCAAAGTATCATGTCCCCAAAATATTGAACAACTTGTGATATTACGAGTATATTTGAAAGAGTACAAAGCAGCCATTTTGACCAGAAGGCTAAGCTTGAGAAGGGACTGACTGGGCATGTGATACGGTTGTGTTCATTGGTCTAAATGACAGGTTATTTCACACAGGCTGCGTGAAAAAATCCACAAAAAATCCTCGAAAAGAAGATTAAAGCTGTTGGAGCTCAGCAGTAATTTATATTTTAAGTCAACTAACATTACGCTTGTGCGTAAATTAACCAATAACAAAGTTGTCCAATAAATCATCAAGAAACTTAGTTGACAAAAATTATAAAAATAGGCCCCAAACTGTCGTAAAAATTGAAAATGGCTGACAAAGTAACAGGTGGTACCAGATAGCAATAAATTCTTGGTAAGTAAGTTTTAGACAGCACAGCAAGCAAATTTTCGGCCAATGAATTATCAAGGTGATGAAGTCAAATGTTGCTGGAATTTGGTCTGATGACAAGGGAGTTTTAGGGAATTTTAAATAGGAACACAAGTTCTTGTGTTATATAATCGGTCGTATGCACCAAAGCCTCTAACCCTAACCCTAGGCCTGAAAAAAATCAATTCCATGTTCAGATGCACCTTTCTCAACGATGGAGAAGGAATACTGTTGTGCATAGAAATCAAATTTTCCAACAGATTTCTCTACATAAAAATTTTTTGTATGAAATTCTGTTGAAAATTTTGATTTCTATGCACATCGGTATTTCTTTTCCATCGTTGAGAAAGGTGCTTCTGAACATGGAATTGACTTTTTTCAAGCTTAGGGTTAGAGTCAGTGGCGGATACAGGGGGCGGGGGGGGCGACCGCCCTCCCCTTGCGGCCAACAAAAAAAAAAATACGGCAAAAAATGATTTTTTGACCGCTACACAAAAAGGTGCTGTTTTTATCCCCGAAAATGACGTTTTTCGCCAAGAAGAAACTCAACGGCTAGTGTATGCATGGAGAAGAAATTTGGGGTCCTGCAGCATGATATAACAGTTTGGCAGAACTGTGCTATCCAGACAGACTGTCTCAATCCTGCGTATAATGAGAAAAAAGTGAGCTTACCCTATCGGTAAGCCGTTCCCCCATTTTCACCATCTGGAGTGCTTTTGCAATTTTTGCTGCGGATGCTCCCGACCAACTCAAGTTTTTCACCATAAGTGTCAATTTAAAGTATAAAATAGCAATCCTCTGAAATGGGAAAATTCAGAAACTTGAGCTGGAAAGTGAAAGTCTCAGAGACCAGCTCATTTTGCAAGTTTTAAACGGAAATTTTTAAAAACGATGCTTCAAGTACACTTGAGCAGCACCGTTTTACTGTGACGTAATTTC
>JASGXE010016910.1:0-10644 GCA_030068105.1 Sinentomon sp. SZTP_YWyxl
GTGTCAGACTGTGCTTTTGATATACTGTGCGTTTGTCAGATTGCATCCTTGTTTGACTGCTCAATCTGCTCAAAAAATACTGCTCAATCCAACAATTCCACTTGCTGAGCCAGTCTGGCTGGCAAGAAAGCGTCTGTCCACCACACCAGTGTGTCCCCAAAAAAGAACAACACTGGCGCGACAAAAACTTAAACTTAAACTTAAACTTGTGTAAGGTTTTCGGGGTGTTCCCCAGGGCTTCTTTTCGCCCACATCAACCCATTCATACTTTGCGCCTTACTCTGGCGCCATTCATACCAATCATTCACCATACCCACACTGGTGTTCGGTACCCCTGTATGTGTCTGTGGCTTTATTATGTTTCTGTAACTTGCCGCCACTCTTGGACGGACTAAGTGTTCTTTAACGTGCACATGGTGAATTGCACACGGGACCACCTTCTTAAAGTCCCTTCCGAAGGACTAGAAGACTTGCCACTAAGTCTCCCTTTCTGTCACTGCAGCCAGAATGGAGCATGACCCAACCCACAAATTCCGACTGTGGCGGGAATCGAACCCACAACCTTCGGATTTGGAGTCAGACCAGCGAACCAACTGAGCCACTGGGACAGACAAAAAACGTTCGATTTTGCAGACGACAGAAATCGAAAACGCCGAATTTTTGCAGAACTTTTTTTCAATTTTCCCGAATTCGAAATTCAAACAATCGCTCGCCGTCGGCATCGAGAATTCGAGAACACTGAAGATTTTGCTGCAGCCGGATGGCGTCATGTTCCCATTTTGCCACATAATGGATGATTTTTCTTTGGAATTTTTCAACGGAGATGTCGACCTTTTTCCAGTCTGGTATCTCTTGGACCTGAGGGGCTTCCGATGTGACTGTTCTGAAACTGCTTGTGCCAAAAAAAAATGCATGTGAAAATGCTAAACATCAGTCCATACTTTTTGTCCTTGCCGACATTTTGTGTCCCTTATGGGGCCGACTGGGGTCCCTCATGTATGTTTTATATGGGACCAGTATTGGCCAACAGGGACTCATATATTGTCAGATGGGGATGCTAGCTGATTTTAGGCATTCCAATACAAAGTGGGGCAAACACGGGCCCCATGTTGGCCGCAATTCTGTCGTGAAGAGAGATCGGTCTACTTCATATTGGACGCATGTCAAATACACATGTGGGGCCCATATTGGGAAAATCCCAATCTGGAAGGACACGAAAAATCAGTCGGGGAGCCCGACAGGCTCCTTACCTGGAATTTTTATTTCGAGCCCTGGGCATGAGGATAGAAGAAAAATGGTTTGAAGGGAGAAAATTAGCCCAGAACAAACATAATTTGAGAGAAAAGAGAAAAATAAAAACAAGAAACAGAAAAAAACAACAAATCGAATCGAAGAATGGACAAAATCAGCGGAGCACGCAAAATTCAACGAAAAACGCGTCCGCACGCGCTTGCAGCCGACGGGAAAAATGAATTTCTTGACTGTGCACACTCCTCTTTCCACTTGAAGACATGAGCCAGGAATGCTCCCAAGTGTTCTCAGAGTGAATTTTGAATTCTTTCAACAATGAAAACTCGGTCGAAAACTTCATTCTCGGCACAGAAATTAAAGTTTTTCTGTGTATTTAAATGGAAGAGTGTGAAGCACTCTCAGCTCATATCTTCAAGTGGAATGAGCTTGTACATGCCACACATTTGGGCGAAATTGACAAATTTTATCATATTTTCGGTTTCTCGAGTTGCAGTTGCATGATGCATACATATAACCCCAGCAAACAGCGAGTGTAAAAAAAGTGAAAAAAAATTTGAAAAATAAGTGTAAAAGTGAAAAGTGAACATTTAATAACACATTTTGTACGCAATTTTTATATCCCTTTTTGTTCGCTTTTTTTACGTATCAAAAAAGTGAAAATTTTGTGACACTTTTCTTTCACTTTTCTCGATGCGACGCTTCCGTGCCATCATCGTAAGCCGAAAGGCAGCTGCGCATGCCCGTGTCATCAACCAGGGACAACGCTTCATTTTCCAGATGCGTCTGTCTCTGTCTTCTGGGTGGCAAACACAAAGGCAATGCGAAAATATTTGAGTGTAAAAAAGAGTAAAAAAAATGTAAAAAAGTGCAATTTATTTCACAGTATCAGATTACTTTTATAGCGCTAGATGGCAGCACATGTTAGAAAAATAGTAATTTTGCAATGCCAAGCCAAATTGATCGCAAGTTGTCGAATTCATTTGAAATTCTACTTGCTGACTGTTTATACCAATGTTTGGGTGTGCATTTTTGTAATTGCTGTGTTGCCAGCACGAAATAATTGTGAATCAACTCCGGGCAAATTCGTAAAAAAGAAGATGCAAGCCGCATCGGATTACATTGACAGACGATTTGACGAACAACGATAATTTCAGACACTCCATGCGACTTCAAAAATTTGTTGCATTTTGAGGCATTGGTGCATCTGTCAGAGACTATTCTAACGGACAAGAAGGCCTCTGCTTGTTCAAACTTCTCTCGGGGCCAATGCATCCATTCTTGAAATGATATCCTGGAATTCCTATAAATTGAAAATTAAAAATAAATATGAATGGACAGCCGTGATGCAGTGAAGGGAAGATGATATCGTGAATAAAATGCGATTCTGGTGTTCGAAAATTGAAAACTCTTTTCATTTCAGTGCGACAAAAGTGCCCAAAAGTGTAAAAAAAAGTATCCAAACAGTGCAAAAAAGTGTCCAAAAAGTGAAAAGTGTCAAAAGTGTGTAAAAAATATGTAATATTTCCGTAAATTGTAACAAAAAAGTGGGACATTTTTACACTTATACAGTTTTTCTACGTAAAATTTATACAATTTTTACATCAGTTTTTCACTTTTAAAAGTGAAAGAAAAGTGTAATAAAAGTGTAATTCTGCTTGCTGGGACACGCCTGAATAGGGACCTCATAAACCCTGTGATATGCATCTGAAGTTATCCTTTTACAGGCTCTGATTTCACCATTGTGGTGTTCAGTGTTAGAGAAATCTGCCTTCTTGAGTTGAATCGAAAGGAAACCTGATAAAAATTATTAAATACATGCAAGAAGATGGAAAAATGCTGAAAAATGCTAAAATCCAAAACCAGTGCATAATAAATTACAAAGTGAAGAAGATGCATGATGGCCAGTGGCGTAGCGATTGGGACCGCAGGGCCCGCGGCGCGGGTGGGCCCCGCAGCCGAAAGGGCCCCGCGCGGGCGCCAAAACCGGCACCAAAAGCAGAGACAAAATGATTGACTCAAAAAATCAAGAAAACGAAAAACAAGGCAAACATTTTGTGAGATTGAGATTTTTGACTCCTGTTGCCTTTTGGCAAACTTCATCAGCGACCTCGTTGTCGGGAACATGTGAACTGCCAAACCAAATCATTTCCCTTCTGCAAAAACGGGAAGAAGGCACATCCCCGAAACATCAAATTCGTCTTCATTTCACTTTTGTAGCATACAATGTTCATTGTTCATTTGGATTTGGCACAGGAAAGAAAGAGTGCAATTCCGGCTCTTCCCCCATTGATTGGTATCCTACGCATGGGCATCATTTGCTATTCAAAGAATTTCACTGGTAGTTTTAGGGGCCCCGCACAACTATAGTTCGCGGAGGGGCCCCGCGATTCCTAGCTACGCCACTGATGATGGCAACTGAAAAAAACGAAAGAAATGCAAAAAACGTACAAATTTTCACCAAATTTTTCACTTCTAAAAGTGAAAAATTTGGTGAAACAAAAGTGAAAGTCTGTTTGCTGGGATGGGACCAATGAATTAAAGGAACTGGAAAGGAATCCTGCCTATTCTGCTTGGGAAAAAGAGGTCTTACAATATTTATCTGCTGATGGGCGCCGTCTGGATGGCAGTGCACGGGCTTTTGAATTGAATTTCAAGTGGATTGTATGCCGAAGAGGCATTTGTTGTTCTGTATCGGAAATTTCGTCGAATTTCAATTTGGTACATTGGTTGTGCAAAGCTTTTCTGCCAAGGATAAATTTCTATTTTTCGTGCAAATGAAGATCGAAAGACCGCAAATATGGATGCACTGATCGTCCTGAAAGTGTGGATGAGGCCAACAAAATCCAAAAAAAAAATGAACAGCAACTGTGTTTTCTTTTTGCAGATTTTGGTTCCCAGTTGCAAATCGTGAACAAATTGAACAAAACGGTGGCGTCGAGGGATAGGTTTTTACAGAGCGCCGAATTGGCGTTGGATAAACGGAATGTCCCCTGATTCCATTTTGCATACCTTTTATTCATTTTGATTATTTATTTTTTCACAATTCGTTACAAAATGTTCTGGTGACACGTCAATATCATAAAAAAAAATGTATTAAAACATATAGCGAAGTAAAAACATATCAGGGTGTAGACAAAAATGTGGGGAACCGGTTGACAGAGTTCCATCGTCCCAGGCGGGCGGATTTTACACCGGGAGCTGCACCATTGTCCGCAACAATGCAATAATTCAACAATGGACTTTTTGTTCGTTTCTCGACCCGCTTCGCGGAGATTTTTAAATGAAAATTACCTATGAAGAATAGAAATATAAAGTTTTTCTCATCGTAAAATTATGTGCAAAATGCCAAACAGAATGAAATGATAATTCACGCACAGGACGCACGAGCAAAAGCATTCCTAAAGGAACAATTTTGTGTCGCGCTTCAACTGTGTCGCGCTTCAACTACGCTCGTGATGCAAGCGTCACGAACATGCTAGAAACACTTGCTCTTCAAGATCTTCCATCTCGACGTCTTGAAAGAAGGCTGAAACTCTTCCAGGCTATTATCCAAGACAAAATTCGGATATCCCTGCCAACATCTTCTTCTGTTGTTTCGTCACCCAGGCGTACACAACACATTATGTGGATTTTCCTTTCACTGATTTTACAAAACATCACAATGGCTTTTTCACCCGGACTGCTCGTGAGTGGAATTCCCTACCAACAAATTCTCCGTTCCTCCGAAAGGCTGCTGCTCTACCACCTCACATATTGGACTAGTTCTCCTTCCTCGTTCTTTTATTTTCCCCTTTTTGTTATGCAGTTTTTTGTAAAGTCTTCACATTTTTGCCGCTATTTCACTGAATTGATATTATTTCTTCAATATTTTGATTCCTTCAATATTTGATAGTTTTTAAGTTCTAAGTTCTTTGTGAAGTCTCGACTAACCAGTACATTTTGTTAGTCGTAAATTTTGAAATAAATAAACTGCCCAGACAGACAAAGACACCAGTCGACGTCGTCCTGCGGATTGGTAATGTCGTAAAACCGGCAGTGTGGGCAACTGTGACGACGGCAAGGTCTTGGTGTATGCAGCGGTGGGTGCTGCAGCAATTGCACTCGGGCGTATGTCAGTACCTCTCCGGGACCCTTTTAATGGGTATATCTGGAGCGGTGGGTGCTGGAGCAGCTACTCTCAGGTGATGTTCGCCAGTACCTCGCCGGGACCCATTGATTGGGTATCTGGAGCGGTGGGTGCTGCAGCAGCTCCTCTCAGTTGATATTTGCTATTACCTCGCCGGGACCCATTGATTGAGTGTCTGGAGCGGTGGGTGCCGGAGCAGCTACTCTCAGTTGATATTTGCCAGTACCTCGCCGGGACCGTTGCTGACGTCATAACAAAAACACAAAAATGGTCGGATCACGCCACGAGCGGAAGGACTGTCTGTCCATAAGACCCAATGAACAAGATGAAGAAGATTCGTTTGATCCCACAGGATCTCGGATTTGGCGGGGTAAATCTATGTGAAATTTGGCGGTTCCAAGGCCGAGTTGATATCTGTGCCGCTATGCCCGTAGTTTGCCACTGCTCATTTCATTTCACTGTTCATTTCACCATGTTTGGTGCGAAACCAATTTCATTGCTGGACAATGCTCCACAATAAACAGCAGTGCATCTATAAACAGCGGCGCAATAAACTGCATCTCGTTTGTTAATTTGCAGAAATTTGCCCTGATTCCGGAATGATTGTCAACATATGTATGTATGTGCATGTGGCCATTCGATTTCTATGTTCAAGAATATAAACCCGAATTTTTTCTCTTTAAGTGAAGCCTGACAAGTTTCAAATCGGATGAAAACTTTCGGAGAAAGAGCAGAACGAACAGAGCATTCGAATTGGGCTCTCTTAAAAAGAAATAGAATTAAAAGTTACGCTTGATGCCATCCAGATGGCGCCCATCAGCAGGTAGTTTTTGTAACGCCTGTTGCTCTGGAGGCCCTACCAGGTCCTTTAACCCTTTCTAAATCTCTCGATCGTCCTTTCTAAGGGTGACAGATATACCTGTGACAACCTGGGGTGACGGAGATCTTCCCGCGCTTCCTGTCCAACAGACAGGCTTCATGAAGAAAAAGTTTTCAATGATTTTGCCCTCAGAGATTTTGCCGAAACTCGATTTGCGACGAAAACCACATTTTGAACAGTCCTGACGCTCACTGTGGCCATCTCTGTGTGCTGAACTGAACTTCCGAGTCGTCAAGCGTTCTTCTTCTCTCTCCAATTGATATAGTGGTCTGCCATCTCGATTGAAGTTTTGCAAACGTGGGCATAGCCAGGAAGCTTCAGCGAATCAGACTAACCGATAGATGTCGGAATTAGTAATAAAAAATTGCTTCTTATCCCAGTGCAGAAAATAAATAGTTACGAAAACTGGATAAATCTCGAAACAAATCTGTTTCGAGATTGCCACATCAAAATCCGTTACTTTGTTTTGGAGAAATTTAACTTTCTGTGGGCATCGCACCGCGGTGCGCCATTCACTCGCATGTATTTCGCTTCTGTCCGAAGATGATATACCCCCTTTAAACGCCGCAATCCAGCAACACAGTTTGACAACACGAAAATCCCGGAGTTTCTCCACTTCTTCCAAAGCGTCATGCATGAACATGCACAGAGAACCGTGCACAGAGAACCCGATTAATGACATTTTTTGCCCACTTTTTATTTTTTTACCTACTTTTATTTTTTCCTTTTCTCACCTTATTTAGCAGGTACTTTCTTTCATTTTACTTTGCTCTACAAAAAAGTGAAGGAGCTAAACCAAATGGTTGGTCTTGTTGGTTGTTTGATTGTTTGATTTATCCATTTCTTCCGTATTGATTTTCTGACACCGAATAGTATTTCATTGTTTCTGTGTTCTCTTCGTATTCGATGGGAGGAAACCTCAAAGAAAAAGTGATTTGTCGTATTGATCTCGCATGCTCGCCAAACAAATTTCTTCCCGAAAATTGGTTAAAATTCGTTTTCGCTTTCGAAACAACAGGTACGTCCATTGTCATTCCATTTTCTTCTTTTATCTTTGGTTTGCATAAGTATCATTTGTTGATGAAATTGGCAATACGTAACAGGCCTTTTCAACTAGCCTGCGAATGATATACAATTTTCAATTATTTGCTACAAGTTCTTTACTTTGGCTTCGCATTTCAAAACGCAACAGGGAAAACAGGGGTAGGCTAAGCTTTTCTTACCAAACCATTCTATTTCTTCACCGTTGTCAGGGCAGCAGAACAAGGGATGCATATATATTTACTTTATATTTCGCGCTTTGCAAGGACGTATTTTTTCTCTGAATTCAGCTGACTCAACGTATACCTATCTAGTTATTTGTTTGCAAATAAATTGTCACGCCACTTAGCCATAGAAGTGCACTTCAAGTGGGCCAATGTGTGGTTTATTGATGTGTTTTTGATTTAGGTCACAATTTTCTTGCGTTTTCCAATCATTATTTTCAAATTGTATAGCGGCGCGGAAAAAATGCGACCGTTGAGATTTTGGCACAAACTCTGTGCTGCAGATATTGGAGATCCGCTTTTATAAGCGAGGTCAAATTCTGACACCTCCATAACGCTTTGTTGAAAAGTGGCACTTTAATTTCTCAGCCTGCATATCAAAATAAAACGAAAGAAAAAAAGTTTAGGAGGCAACAGTTTGCGTAAAAAACGTGAATGGGTGCATGAATTCCACTACCACTTTACAATCGGATGTCTTGGATCCATCATTCGAGAAAAGATAGTTGATGAAAATAAAAGGCTATGATCACCTACCCGTCACATCTGGAGTGCCCCAAGGAAGTATTCTGGGACCCTTACTGTTCTTGATCTTCATAAATGACATAGCTGGCACTGTTAAGTCCAAAATAAGGTTGTTTGCTGACGACTGTCTCATTTACTCAGAAATTGCCAGCTCTTTGGACTCTGACAGACTGCAAGCTGATTTGTTTGCAATTGAAGACTGGTGCGAGACCTCTTCCATGAAGCTGAACCCGACCAAATGTTCGCTTATACAGTTTTGCTGTAGTTCGATTAAAGTTAATCCTTCTGTGTATGTTCTGTGTGACCAACCATTATCCCCGCAACCCTTTTCAACATACCTGGGAGTTATTTTTGATCGCAAACTCGATTGGTCTAGACAAATTGCAGCAGTAACCAAAAAAGCAAATAGTGCTCTGTATTTCATTAAAAGGAACTTTAGGAAGTGCCCCGCTAAAATACGTGGAATTGCCTATCTTGCCTTAGTTAGGCCTATTTTGGAGTATGCATCGACGTCCTGGGGACCCCATTTAGTTTGCAAATCTGCGTCGTTGGAACGCATCCAGCGCCGTGCCGCTCGCTTTGTTGTTGGAGACTATCGAAGGAAAAGCAGCGTGTCCGCAATGATTTCTCAGCTTGGTTGGCCGACACTGGCTGCCAGGAGAAAATGTCACCGGCTCTTGTGCCTGTTTCGAGTGCTTTGCGCGACTGGGGGTGGGGGGAACTGCTTGAGTTTATTCACTCTCCCTCATTCTATGGCAGGCATGATCACCCTTTCAAGATAAGGCCTCTCTCCTTCAAAAAAGATGTTGGGAAATTTTCCTTCCTTTCGCGTGCAATCGCTGACTGGAATGTACTGCCTGCAACAGTGTTCTCCCAGCCATTGAGCATACCAATTCTTAGGAGGAGATTTTCCTGCCTGCCCAGCTCAGAGAGTTCTGAACATGGGTGAGCTGAACGGCATCTTCCACTCATTTGCTCCTTAAGTCCATCTCCTCCATTGACTGATAATAATTTAAGTCGTTTTGATCAATTACCTAACTTTTCAATTTCCTTACCGTTTTCTCCCAGCTTCAGTTCTTTCTCCTTCCTTGTGAGTGTATGTGAAAATTTGTTGTATCTATCCTATGTGTATGATAATGGGGAAACCCACAAATACAATTCAATTCAATTCAATTCAAAAAGTTGAAAGAAAACGAGATTGGATGACTCATTCAGTTTGTTTCCGCTTGCACCCTGGAAGTTGTGATTTTTCGCGTTAGTTACTCCCAGGAAAACTTGGTTTTTGTTGATGCGTCCAGCACAAAAAAATATGAAGTCGACGACGAATATCATTGGCGCAAAAGTTCCGTGGTCTCAATGTTTTTCGCTGAGAGGACACCTCGATGGTATTGTATCTCGATTGCAATGGTATCCTTCCATTCGCAGGATGCCATTGCAGTGCGAATTCTCTAGCAGTTCTTTGATTCTCAGATTTACACAAAAAATTGGAAACTTGGCGGGCCAACTTGACGTCTTTTTGGCATATGTCCGGTTCGGTAAGTCGGAGATGGTGGGGTTCGCTGCACAAACAAAGCACAAACGACCTGCAAAAGGCCAACTTCGGCACAAAAAAATTGAGAAACTTGGCGGGCCAACTTGACGTCTTTTTGGCACAGGATGTCCGGTGGTAAGTCGGAGGATGATGGGGTTCGCTGCACAAGCAAAGCACAAACGACCTGCAAAAGGCCAACTTCGACACAAAACATTGAGGAAAAGTTGGCCAGCCAGGCCAACTTGACATAAAGTTCGCCCGCATTTCAGTTTTCATTTATACCCAACTTCCGTTTGAGGCTTGCACAAACTTTTGGGTTCACCGCACAAAATAAATGTGAATTGTGGCGTCAGAATTAATGTACCCATACATGCGTTTTAACCATTTACCTGTTGTTTGTCTCCGAAACTTTTTTTCTTTCTTTTTATTCTTATTCAGGCGGTAGAAATTAAAGTGCTAGATTTCAACAAAGCGTTCTAAAGGTGTCAGATTGTGACTTCGGTTAAAAAAGAGGATCTTCAATTTCTGCAGCACAGAGGTTGTGCCAAAATCTGAACGGTCGCATTTTTACATGAATTCCGCCGCCGCTATACAAATGTGGCACAAGCGATCTACCAAATTTTAACGATATCCGAGACAAGTGCCGGGCCAATTTGACGCACGTCCGATTGACTGGTTACGACTTCTTTTGTCGGAATATGATTTTTCGAAAAACGTCAGGGGACAATCTTCAGGGAACAAGCTGGGCACCGACCGAATTGGGAGGTCCGGGGTGCGTATACCCCAGTAATTTTCCCCGCTGGGGTCATCCCGCTGGGACGGAACCCCAGTGGGAGTCCAAGATGCGGACACCCGGGGGCCGCGCCCCGGAATCTGAAAAAAAATGAAATTCCGCGTTCATTTTCAGTGCAATGTTAAAGATATTTATTTATTTATTTATTTATAAGGGAATTACGGCTCACAAAGGTAGATGGTGAGTCGAGCTTGGAAACATAAGCATAGTCAGAGATATAAAACAATGTCAAATACAAATAAAGGAAAGGTGTCAAACAAGTATACAGCACAACTC
>JASGXE010016911.1:0-10287 GCA_030068105.1 Sinentomon sp. SZTP_YWyxl
TGCCCAAACGTTAGAGGCTATACACTGTTGATATAAAGCTATACAGGTTTATAACATGATGGAGCAAAAAAAAACTATTCGTGCAAGTGTTGATGGAAGTAGATGCCAGTCAAAAACTTTGTACTCAATCTCCTACTGTTGATGGATGCTGTTGCAACGCAACGACATAGTTAGCTATTTATGACTGTAGGTGTTAGTTGTTGCCTTTCAGCTTAATGCGATCAAAGGCAGCCGATGAAAATTGTCTCTATTCCAACACGTGGGAGAGGACTTTTAACTGTTGTTGGATATCGTTGACAATTTACGACATGGGGCTGGCTACCTACGAGTTTTCATGAAAATAAATGCCACTCAAAGACATCGTTGGTCGATCCATGGCTCTTGATTGAAACCGATGCATCTGAACGACATGGTAGAACTACAAATGACTGCTGGTGGAAGTTGAATTGCTTGCGACTGCTGATGAATATCGTTGCCACTCAACGAGGTAAGCTTCCCCTGAGGGTTGATGGAAATTGACGCCACTGAAAGATATAATACTATAAGACGCCTAGGTCTAGGTCATGCAAAGACGCCTCCGTCTTTGCTTGGAAGTCTGCCACTCAATGATAAGGTAGAGCAACCTACAAGTGGAACTACTAACTTTGAGATCCTCTTCCCTTGTTTCTAGCTTTCCAATAACGTCGTAGGTGACATGGCATGAAACACACCGTTTCCAATATGGAGTAAAATGACACTCTTCTCCCCAACCTTGGAACCATGATGAAAAAGAGACAAAGAGAAAGACTGATGTTCGACGACAAGCAGACGACTCATTTCAAACATAAAAATTTGGAATCGGAACGAATCGGAAGGAATCGGTACGAATTAGTCGCCCCGTTATGGTGCGATACCGTTGGAAGCGTAGTATCGATTTTTAAGAATATCCGCTATCAAGGCCAAATAGTCCAACTGCCTGAGTCTTGGATGATTACGCAAAACCGTTGGTGTAATTTTACACAAGAGTGGGCACATGCGCAAAGACAATGCATTTAGTAATTCAAAGTTAAAAAAAATTCGTTTAAAAATCGAAAGTTTTTTGAGAGTTTTGTGGTTTCTCGCAATGTTTTAATTTATGATGTGGTGGTTGTAGTGGATACGTGGCACCAGGAGAGGCGGCAAGAGTAAATCTGTAACCAGATAGCCAAACTACGTAGAGATGGTGAGTTTGTGCAGATGATACAAAATTGAAACGCTAATATCTCTTGATATGGACATAGAGGAATGTTAGTGCCTGAACGTAATTTTTCGATTTCATTTGAGGTTTCTTGAAATGCCAGTGGCTTGCATCAAAATGAACTCTTTATGCTAATTCTCGAAAGGGTGTTTTCTCTTTAATTTTTTTTACTCGATTATTTTTCAACCGTTGTTCGGAGAATTGAGGTTCAAATTACAGAGTTGTAGTACTTGCTCTCCTGAATAAACTTGTTCATGTTTCAAGATCAGTCACACCTGCAGGAATATTTTCTCATCTAGAGGTAGTTTTCAATTGTGATCTTCCTGACATTAAGTTGCTCAGTGTCCCGAAATACTAAAGTCTCATGTTAAAAAGTGCTTAAAATGTCAACGTGATAAAATACGTTGCTTCTCGGTGCCAACCGTTTATAATGGTGCTAAAAATAGCAATGGGTTTTTCGTCAATATTCGTGTAGGTCTTCGCCTCAGAATATTATGTTAAATTCAACGTTGTAATGCCAGCTAATCCAAATCTGCTGGTGAAGGTTTCATTCCCCGCACCCTTCTCTTTTTTTCCACACGAGTGGTTTTCTATTTAAACCTTCCTTGTGGAATGTTTATTGCGAAGTCGTCAGAAACACTAATCTCACGACAAAAGCTTAAACTCGTGCTTTTGATTACAAAACCGGGCCTCCCCTCTTTCATGTGTGCATCAAATAGCATAGTATAGTTCTTAATAACTCTTGAACAGTTATTCTTAAGCCTGCTCCTCTGACTCCGTTGGTGATGGTTTTATCCACACGCATCCATCAACGGTGTTCTGCAGGTTTTTTCCCCTTCTAACCTCTTGGGGGTGTTTTCTCATTTGTATTTTTTGCTTTTCAGGTAAAATTAACTCCAAGGTGTAGTCAAATATAAAAATCGTGGCAAAACGCTAAGATACTGTAGACATCCATTTTTTCGGGGCGCTAAAATAAAAACGGACGTCAGGCAATCCCCGAATCTCTTTCTACTGGTCTTGCTTTTCTTCACGGCTGGTTTTCTATTTTACATGTACATTTCGGTGCGAATTATTTCCAATGGTAAATCTTGACGCCATCTTCAGATAAAATTTGTGAAAAAGCGCAAAATACTGACAACATTTGGGTTCTCCCCGAACCGCGCCCCACGATTGTTCTGGTTTTGTGATCCTGTACTGCTGTGCGACATCAAATTGGACGGGTGAGATTCTTATGATTTTGAACCGATTTCATTCTTTCCGTCATAAAAGTTACCTTTATGGGCTCATTAGTGTTGTCGGTGTTCAGCTGCTTGATAGTACGAACTCATGAGAGTCAATTACTCGACGGTAGACTTAGTTATGTCTTAATATAAAACTGTGTTTAGGCATCACTGCAGGCTATCCCTGGCTGTTATTGGCAACCAGAGGGAGCGGAAGCAAGCACGCACATTTTTAACTGACAACCGTCCAACCATTTCTCATAAAATTAAAATTTGCGAAAACTAATCAGTTGACTTCCCGAGCAAAAAGATTTATGGAAAACAGGCCTTTACCAGTAAATGGGAATGGGTACGGGGAATGAGACACTCGCAAAAGGTTTCGGATGAGAGGAATTACAGCGTTGTAATTTGAACCAATTCCCAAACACAAACGGGTAGCTGTAATTATGAACCACACCCTATTTTTGCATTCCGGAAATGGGAGGCTCGTATTTGCACCATTCATTTCTCTTCTATAAGCTTTCGTAGGTAGGAAATTAGCATTTTGTGATTTTTCGCACGCAATTTAGCCTGTCCGTCATGTGGTAGCCGGCAAACTCCATGGATAGGAGCAGGGATATGACACAAGCTGAGCAACGAGATGGGTTAAGTGTGGATGAAACATTCACGCACTGAGTCTTAGGCGTATGCATTTACAACGTAGTAATTTAAAATAATGTTCAAACACATACATTCAAGGAGATATTGTAAATTACCCCATGCTTTTTTCACACAAGAAAGATGGGATGAACCAAGTTGTATGGGGCGAGTAGGGATGAAACCTTCACATATGGATTCAGAAGAGCAGACGCTATACGTTTGTAATTTTAAACGCAATTCTTTCAATACCACCTGAGGCGATATTGGGGCTGCGCTAAAACACCCCTTCTAGAATTGGCATGACGGCAGAGACCTAAGAAACTTCAATCAAAATCACTGAAAATACAAAATAACGAAAATACAAATTTCTTAAATACAAAATAGCTTGCAGGCGCCTACATTCTCCAACGTCCTTACCATGAGGAGAGTTTCAATTTTGGCCCAGGTGCATTGATTCACCATCCATTCATGGCAATTATCCAACAACGAAAAACTGAAGTCCGTTAGCGCGACTTCAAGTTGACATTCCATTGTGGGAAGAACCAACGATTGACTTCAAATGGCTTCCGCATTTAGATCAATTGCACAGAAATACTTAACCGCAACGCCATTTTAAATTTCGGCCCACCACTTGATTTTGTGTTCTTGTTGCTTTCCACATCAGAGAAGACCAGACATACAGTCTGCTCTAAACGAGCTGCTGAGAAACTGTGGCAAAAGTAGAGGTACAAGGTACTGAATGTTGATATATCTTATCGGCGTGGAGGTGTCGTGTTTTTGCCTGAATTCCTAACATCACTTGTGTGCGGTATGTCAACGGGATTATCTCCTGGTTGGCCGGTGTATTGCCTATATCGTTTTCTTCAGATCTCCAAAGTTTCTAATGAGCACGTTCACTTCGCGCGACCTCTGCTTCGAACCCGCAGCATCCACGCTCGAAATCCAAAGAAGGGTAAACGAAAACAAGACAAGGCGTGTCTCAAAAGTGCGGACTCAAAATATATTGTACATTCTGTTCTGAAGGGAGTATGGTTGGTTCGCCGCCTGTGCTCGTTTTTGGCCTGGTTTAAGTGCTTGGATTGACTTGAGATAGCGCAGCAATGTGGCGATAATATTTTGGGTGAAAATAACAATGCACATCTTTGACCGTTGAAGATACTAAAACTCAAATTCTCGTTCACCGAAATCACATCATCTTTAACCTAATTCGATCGATTGCTTAACCATCCAAAACGCAAAGTAATTTCGAAGACTCACCTTCCAAGTCCGTTGTAAGGATGTATTCGAGAAATTGCTCGAAAGAGGGAATCACAGTTGTATTCGGTGAAAACACTGGCAATTGGTTTCCGATATAACTTAACGGTCGTGTCATGTTCTTGCGACCCGAACGGAATTTTCCTTCAGCCATGCTCGATAGCAAAGAGGTGTAATCATTGTAAGTTCCATTCAGAGGGGTGCTTTCTCCCAACACCAGTTCTCGTGATATGAGATTTGGATTGGCTTTCCAGGCTTCTCTGACAATCACTTGACGCCCTTCAAGCCACCGCTGATTCGGTTGGAGAAGTACTTTGTCCTTGTAAGCAGAGAGAAGACGATCGAACGGATTTCGAACCATCATGAACTTAAAATGAGTACGATTGGCTTCTCGAAACTCCAATTCCGTCTGAAAAAGGAACAACATGGGATAATGTGTGCCGGCCGAAGTTTGGGATCTTTTCATCCTTCCATGTCATATCACGTCGAGCATTGATTGACTACAGGCCTATCCACACCTTTGATTGTACTCGCAACGTTTTCAATCCGTTTAATGGCACCCATTTGAAAAAAAAATATGTCATTTCTTCCAAGTTCGCTCTGCGCTAATGTCCGGTTAGTTAATCGTTTATAAAAGTTATCCATTTTCAGCCCGATTTACACGTCAAAAAGGCGAGAGATAACCGTGGTTTCAGAATTCCTCTAAAAGACAATTAAATATCTCGCAATAGTCTTGGATTGACTGGTTGTAACATACCACCAACATATTCGAAATGAAAATTTCAGTAAAAAATTCTGGTCTCTCTTCGCCTAACAATTCATTGTTAATCGTTCAACGTCTCCTGTGGTGCAAACATGGAAAGGCGTAAGTGTTTTCGTATGGTAAAACCGAAACAAATTGACTATAATGTTTTTCTATGTCATATTGCTGAAATTATTTCGTGTGCAAAATTAACGTTTTCGTAGAAATTTAACAAAATAACTTCAGTTATTTTCATATAAATGTAGGGTGTTTCAAAATTAACTATACACTTTGTGTTTTCTCTAGTTTCCTGGTATAAACGGTTCGATATGGCGTCAATTGCGGTGTATACAGTTCTCTGACCTTGTGACGAGTTAATGAAAGTTCGATGCACCATGGCTTGATCCATTGCGGCCACGTCCGCTGTGATTCGTTGGTGCAACCAGTTGTGGTCGCAAGATCGTGTTGCGTAAACATTTGGGATTTTGCTCTGTCCCACGGGAATAACCCACACGGAGTAGATCTAGAGACCTCGGTGCCTACTCGATGAAATCTCATCTAACAACCCAGCGGTGAAGAAAATCCTGGCCAAACCATGATGGATGCCAATTAACTGAGAAGAGACGGCGCACCATCCTGCATAAACCAAATTCGTCCTAAGCAGCTTTGCGGCAAGAGCTCAGACATCATGAAATTTTGCAAAATGCGCAGGAACTTGGCCTGATTTGCAGTTGGCTATATTGTGCTACATTGCTTCACCCTGATTCATAACGCGATTTCTTGTTTGTGTAACCCAAGCGAAATAACAATTACGTTATTTTGATGTTACTTGTTTATTGTTTAAAAGAAATTAATTTAGACTTAAAAAGAGTTTTCTGCATACTTAGCTAACCTAAAATTAACATTGAATTAATTGTTTGTTAATTCGTGAAACCAATTTGGAGTGTAAAAATTGTTCTCGTAGAAAATCGATCCAAAATACTTCAAAGTTATTTTAAGTTAATTGTATGTTAGCTTTGATACCAATGTTAGCTTAAACTTAGAAATGTTATGGTCTATGTGTTAGCCAAATAAAATACATGCAAAGTTAATCTATGGTATTTTTATGTCAGTTATGTTACTAAGATAAATTTACAGAAGTTATGTTTCCTCAGATAAATTTATAGTTAAAGGGCGTTCCGATTCCTACATGCATAACCAAAATAAAATAACTACAAAATTTTTTGTTTGATATATCACTGAAACTAATAATTTGTTGTAAAAAAGCGTTTTTGTAGAAAAAAGAACAAAATAACTCCAAAGTTTATTTCATGTAAAAGAATATTAGTTATGGTTATTAAGTTCATTTAGAGCTGGAAAGTGCTTTCATAGATGTATATTCGAGACAAAAATACTACAAAGTTTTTTGATGGTACGTTACCGAAATGACTCTATGTGTAAGAAGGCGATTTTGAATATAACCGAATAAAATAAACACAAAAATATTTGTGTATTATTTAACTGATATCAGTTTGGAGCCTTTTTTTATGCATAACCGATGAATATAACAACAGAGAAAGAGGAAATTTTTATTGAAATTAAGGTGGTTTGAGAAAGCGTTTTCGATTTTGCATAACTTAAAAAAAAGAAAATAGTTATTCTAATGTTATGTTACTGAAATTTAGTTTGAGAAAGAACGCGCTTTCGTATTTGTGCAAGCGAGCACAAAATGCGAAATCATTCGAAATTGGCATTGAAATTAATTTTTAACAAATAAACGTTTTCGTATATGCTTTTAACCGAAAAATTGCTGTGAAATTTTTTGGATGTTGTGTTCCTGAATTTAATCGGGTGATACTGAATAATATTTCGGCGAATCAAAATTCAAGTTGGTTTTTGAACACAAGAAACGAAATGGCTATAGATTTATTGGTATGTTGTGACACTGATTTTATTTTTATTTTGGAGTAAAAAGCTTTTTTTGTTTTTACCGGAACAAAATAACTGTAAATTGTTTTGTTATGTGGCCGATTTTTATTTTTAGTAAAAACGCTTTTTACTAAAAATAAAAATCGGCCACATTTTTTATACATATGCGTACCAACAAAATAAACACGAAAATATTTGTATGTTGCCTTATTGAAATTAATTAGGGGTGCATTACCGCTTTCGTGTTAGCGAAAATATAACAACAAAAATATTCGCGTAAATGCTGCTGAATTGAGTTTGGAGTGAGAAATCTTTTTTGTAAATAACGAACTAAAATAACTGAAAAGTTTATTGCGAATACGTAAAAGTTATGTTGGCGATTTATTTTGCAGTTAGAAATCGTTTTCACACAAAAGCAAACGAAATAACCGTAGTCGTTTTAACCTTTGGAAAAAACCTCATTCTTTCCTTTTGCGGCAAGTAGACTGGTTTTTGTGTCTCAATAGCAATGATGACTTTCGCAAATGTTGTTCCTGCAACCTTTGGCACCTGACAGACCATCGTATGGAAATGCGGTGCAATGAGGAAATGGTTCAGTACTATTATCTCCATTAAACTGGGCTTACCTTTATGCGTACAAAAGATAAACTCATAAATATCAGCAGCGTTGGGGAAAGTACATCGAACAAACACGAAAACACTCCTTGTCAAAGCAAAAATGAGGAGCTAATGTAAGGATACTGGGAGAGACAATAGCAAACAGCCGAACAATGTAAAACAGCATGACACCTTGACGAATTGGGACAATTGAAGACATTTTCGCATTCTGCAATCAATAGACGGTGGCCTTGAATGTTAACATTGAATAAATTACATTTTTCATAGATATCTCTCATCATTGGCTGAGCGCAGCGAAGCCTTCCATTACACTTCGATTTCCTTTCTTGTGCGCACCGTAACTCCAATTGTAGTGGTTCGATTGCTGTTTTTTAAAGACAGGGGAAAAGCTTATTGCCATGGGTCAAAAACGTCCTATTTTGAAAGTGATGGAACGAATAATCGCAAATCAGCAGGGCATTTTCGAGGGGAAACTCAAAGGGAAATTGAGCGTCAAACTGAGCAAAAACGAGCAAAGCAAAACAGCGGAGCGAAATGCGATTTCCCAACAACGGCCGCGTTCGTTATAAGACTCATAACGAGCCGATTTTCGCAGTTGACCAGTTAGCTCAGTCGATAGAGCATGGGGCTACAAATCTGAAGGGCGGCAGTTCGAATCCAACCAAGAACAAAATTTTTCAGGATGGATTTCGCATAGGCATAGTTTTTGTTTGCAAGACTGAAAAAGCAAGACCCAATGATTGTTGATGGATTTTTTCTTCTTCGGAAATTCGAAGAATTTTTGTCAGAACCTGCAAATATTTTTTGAAGCCATGATTTTTGAAGTAATTTTTTATTACAAAAACAATTTTTTTAATTTAATTTTTATTTATTATTTTTTAGAAGTTCCTAATCATGGGCGCAGATCCTGGGGGGACAGGGGACACGTCCCCCTAATATTTCAAAAGTCAAGAATTGTCCCACCCAAAATTTAAGCGATTAATTTTCTCCGCCAAAGACAGAGGTATCGGTTGATGTCCTGCCAGAAATGTTACAAAAATCAGTTTCCTGATTTCGTTAATTTTAGTAAATGTTTAAGAAGTTTCTGTGTGATTCACAATAACACATGAAGTTTCTGTGTGATTCACAATAACAGGTCTACCATTGTCAGGCCAATGATCGATTGCCTCAATCACATTTTGCTTGTGGCCAGCCAGCCAAGGTACTTGAATGAGCCGAGTTGTGACAGCAGTCGGTTTTTGTTGGTGAAGCTAGGATTTGCTCCTGTAGGAGACCGAGATCAATGTGCGTGGCACATATGTGAATTGAAAGTCGCATGCACTCACGCGGTGTCATGTGAAAATCCTGAATCATACACGAACAAAAAATCTTTTGCTTTCCAAGGACAGGAGCTAGGGTGATTTTCCTTTCCAGGAAATGTCTCTTTTGACCAGATTTTTGTCTACAATCCACAACTTTTCACCAAAAATGGACCTGAAATTTCGACATTTCTTCAACTCCAGACCCCCTGCAAGGGGCTCTGCCCGTTGGTACCCCGCTGGGGGGCTCTGCCCACCGTATATGCTGCTGGGGACCTCGCCCAAGAATATTCCCCCTTGGCTTCAAAATTGGACAGTTTAACTACTGACTTTGCAGCATTGAGAGATCAGTTCTTCGCATCCGTTACCGCTAACAGGGATGCGTTTGGTGAATTGAATTGCCGCTTAGATCGAGCTGAAGCGGCTTCTCACTCCAAATCCTGTGGTGCAGCACCGGAAGTTGTCGCTGCAAGTACCGGCATCACCCTCACCGAGTCTGGACCCACCAAGTTCACAAATCAATGTGTTGGGAGCGAAACCACCAAGTCTCCAGTGCAAGCTTCTCCAAAATCAGGAGGGAAGAGCCCTATCAGCAAAAGGGTTGTTCCCCTCCTTGACGTCAAGTTCCCCCCAGAGTTTCGACCTCCCCGTCGAGTGATCGCATCTGGTCCGCTATCGGCGACCACTCTAGTCATCGGTGATTCCATCACTCGGCATGTGAAGGATTTTCTGCCCAGCCCTGACGTAATTTCACTGTCGTTGCCTGGAGCAACGATATCGGATGTTGGGTACTTCCTCAGTGGATCCCAGTTTCTCCATTCGAAGGTGAATAGGGTCATCCTTCACATGGGGTCCAATGACCTTTCACGCAACTCACCTCCGGCCCAAGTTTGCTGTGAGTTCGTTGATGTGCTGAACCTAGTGGCTGTGAAAATTCCCTCAGCAAGCATATGTGTGTCGGGAATTTTGACGCGGAAAGATGTTCCACCCGAAGTTACGTTCTTTGCTAACCAATTTCTGCGAAATCAGTGCCTCGCACGTGGATTTTGTTTCATAGACGCCAACCATCAATTATCACGCAGCTGCTTTGGAAAGGACGATGTTCACCTCAGTGAGTTCGGATCAAGATTGCTGGCACAACTGTTTCGTCGGTGGATTTCAAACCCGTGGGATTTCCGCCTCGCAACTGACATTCATCGATGGTAACAATTAATTGCCTTGCATTTGATACGTTATTTTTTATCTTCTAGTCATTCTGTGCCGCATTTGCCCAGCTTTTCTGAAAATCTGCATTGTCACTTTTCGCGCACCCTGTCAGCCGGCTTCCAGCATTTTTCATGCCTTTGTTTTTCAAATTTCTGCCATGGCAATCTCATAATCAAATCTGCGATT
>JASGXE010016913.1:0-10155 GCA_030068105.1 Sinentomon sp. SZTP_YWyxl
TCAAGTACCAACATCAGCACCCGAAAACTCTCCTGCAACCGACTTCATCCCGTAGAAAAGTACACTGTAAAAATTTTCTGTTATTTATTAGAGATATTTATACAGAAAAACACATGTTATTATACAGAATCGGTATGTTCTGTGATTTTTCATAAAATAATCTGTCAATCAACAAAATTCGTGACATTTTGCGGGCATGTTGTGTCAATTTACTGTCATTTTACGAATATGTAGGTACATTGACGAAAATTTCTGCAAATCTCAGAACAATTTCAACGTGGTGGTGAGGTGGCTGCCCAATTTTCTCGATTCATCAATTAAAAGAGAACAAGAGACCGATCATGCACGTGTGGATGCTGTCCGTTCGATGTGATTGATTTTGATTCTCGCTCATTTGCTGTTCTGCTGGCTGATGTGACGTCACTGTCCGAAACTTGGAGAGTGGAGTGTGTGCCCTTCGCAAGAAGCAGCTTTCTTGTTGTTTTGTCTTTTGCAGACGCGAATGCGTCGTCTGCTGAAACAAAATGTTATTTTTACCCGGAAACTGAAAACACAAGCCCTGTTTTAAATCGTCGATTCTCGATAGAAATCGATAACTCAAAAAGGTTTCAACGGATTTAGCCCAAATTTGGTATTTTTCTATCATTTACGGAAATGAAGAGCTGATTCATTTTTCTCTGCGATCGGTTCAAAAATGTGGAAATTTTATTCAATCGAAACCTGAAGGGTCAAAATTTCAAGTTCCGTATTTATGGTCAGTTTTTGCTCAAATTTAGCTGTCTGTTGGGGCTTATATGAAAGGTCTCTCACGCAAAATTTCAACTCATTAGGTCAAGTAGTTTCTGAGTTATGGGGTGAAAGGTCACAATTTGGAGAACTGACTCTGGCATCTTTTCACATCATCCGTCAGTCGCAAAACAAACAAAACGGTTTCCATGGCAACGTCAACTGGGTTTCGACTGGAATCAAAGCTTCCGAAATTCTGCCGCTGAATGTATATACCTCATTCCACTTGAGTATATGAGCTAAGAATGCTCCCAAGTGTGCTCAGAGTGAATTCAGAATTCTTTCAACAATGAAAACTCAGTCGAAAACTTCGTTCTTTGCACAGAAATTAAAGTTTTTCTGTGTATTTAAATGGAAGAGTGTGAAGCATTCTCAGCTCATATCTTCAAGTGGAATGAGCTGTACCTTCACCGTTAGCCAGACTCTCCATTAGCAATCACACTCAGCTTACAATCAGCAGCCAATTCGACGGCTAGATTGGTGTTGTGAAATTTTAATTTCTAAATACAACGCTATTCCTTTTCCATTTCTGGGAAGCGTTCACCCCTACGATTGCTGATGAAGCAATCGTAGAAGGGTGTAAACATTCTAGCTTAAGTCTTTTATACGGGGGAACAAAATTGCACATTTGCACGGAAAAAATTTCAGAAAATAACACTCTTCTTAGCCGTGCCATTGTGTCCCCCTTTGACGTCAGCCTTATCTCCAAAGGATCTACAAGGCGTAAAAGAGGATTTGTGTTGTTGTTATTTATTTTGTTACATGGTCAGGGTATGGCAGTTTAGATTGCAAAGTTTTCGCATTGGAAAACCTATAGCCAAACCTGTAACCCAACATGATTTGGGTAAAAAAGAAACCTAACGAAACCAAACCTAACCTTGCCTTGCCTAACAAAATAAATAACTGCGATCCAATAACATAAAGGAAAAAACAAACAGAATAACAACAAAACAAACCCTGTTTGCTAAGCCACACTTGGCTTTAATGAAGAAATAGGTACCCGTTGCCTAATTTGAAGGAAGAAAGCCATTTGCGACGAAAAATGCAACTTGCGCTGTTCTTATCTCTTCCTGCCATAATCATTTCACACAACTTATTCAGATCCAATTGCCAGTGCATTTCAATGAGTTGTGAAATGCCGTGAGAATTGAATTCCTTGTTGAATGGCACTCCTACACTCTAAATTTCAAACGTCTTTTAAAAAGTCACTTTCCTATATTTACCATTGTAGTCCAAAACAAGACATGACTTGCCGACTTTTTTCAGACTTGGTGTCTTTTTGCATTTTGCCTTTTAAAGTAGTCTAGAAGATTAATCGACACACCTTTTTGGCGCTTTTCGTCTTTCTAAAGGATTCCTAAAACGACTCTTTGAAGCACTTCAGGCTATTTTAACAAACACACCAAGCATAAAGATTCCAAGTCCGAAAAAAGTCGCTAAAACGTGTCTCGTTTTGGACTACACAAAAGTGACTTTTTAAAAGACGTTTGTGTTTAGAGTGTATGTCATGTGTCACGTTAAATCCTGACCACCTATCATGCATCATAAAATCTTATTCATATTCACGTAATACTTGAAAATGTAAAGGAGTAGCCAATTGTGGCAATGGCATCAGCAATCGCCAAGAAATTTTGGATTTCCATGCACTGCTTCTCTCTCAGAACCCTGTCACATTGGGTGCAGAGTAGACAAAGCCAAAACTCCAGTTCGAATGACATACTTTTTGGTTGAAAACTCCCAACAGATATTTATAGAAACCCTGTCATCATCGGAAAGTGCTAACCGTTTTCATTGCACCAAATTTGACATGAATCGCTCTTCTCATCACTTATCTCATATCTTCCACACATGACACTTTGAATTTGATCAGTTTGCCAAGCTTTCTGGTTTTGCAGTTTTTACATGTGCTGGAAATCATTTTGAAAGTCACTGCAAAAAGACAAAACCATGGCTTCCCTGGAAGCGAACCTTTTTTTAATCTTGTTTTCTTTTGAAATTATTTCCCAGTGTAAAAAATTGTTTCTCGAGCTCGGCCGACGTGTTTCATATGAGTGCTTTTGACAAGTGGAAAGAAACAAGGTGCATTCTCGTCTGTGCCCGGCGATTCACCGAGGAAATTGCGAAACCATGAAATTGTGAAATCTGAAAAAGTTATGTGGAGCAGAACCCAAGGATCGAAATATTTTTGGAAATACCAGGGCATTATTTAAACCCCCTTGCCGCGTATTGCTTCGTGTCAAAGCCAACCCCTGCCGTATCCCTGGTGTTTGTCACTGTATTCCCGCCAAAATTGATGAGCAAGGATGGTGTATCGACTCGCTATGGTTCCAAGGGTGAGCACCGCAGAAGCCTACCAGGCGAATGCAGTTCGTTCCGTGGGATTTCTTGGGGGTGGAGACTTTGCCGGCCAAGACGTTGATCAATGGTGATGATGCGTCGACTCCCTTAGTTTGAACGGCACGCACCGCAGAAACCGACCGGGGCGAATGGATGCCTCTCCCCTTGACTTTCATAGGCGATGGTGACTTTGCCCGCTATTTGATTGATTGATGAGTTTAAATTTTGACGGTTGAGAGATCACTACGTTATCATGATTGCCACAAAAGGCGATTTGTTTCAAAACTATTGGTCGGATCTCCACTTTTGGAGGACTTTCCATTTTGATTGTTATCATCGGGTTTTCTTGTGGAGCACCAAAGGGCCTGTCCAAAATCATGCCGGAAGATTTCGAACTGTCGATCCCAAATCAGCATCACACGTTTCTTCTTCATTTCCAATACAAGAATTAAGTGACACAACAATGCCAGATTGCCCCATTTTTTGCTTCGGCAATCTGTCGTTGGACGCACTCCCTTATTTCACTTATGGGGTGGGCGACCGGAACCGGCCGAACCGCGCCTGGACGACTTCGTGGTATATCGCGGTAGGGTTAGGTTGCGTCAGGAAAGAGGGTTAGGCAGTTTGACTTAAGGACTAACGATTGATACCAAACACGATATGTCAGGCCCCTCTAGAAAAAAAATATTTTTTGTCAGGCCGGCTTGACGTCAAGTGCATGAGCCTGACAATTTTCATCAGGCAATAACTTTTGTTATGGATGAGCACTAAAGCGCTGAAATTTTTAGTTCTAACGTAGCACTAACGATTGTTACCAAACACGATGTGTGAGGCCAATCATGAAATTTTTTTTTTTGTCAGGCTGGCTTAACGTCAAGTGGGCCTGATACTTTTCACCAGGCTATAACTTTTGTTATAGGGATGAGCACTAATGCTCAGACTCACTAATGCTCAGCACACTCACTAATGCTCAGCACTAATGCACAGACGGACTTCGTCAGTCTCCGAAATGATTTCGCGCCTCGGTCTTGAGACTCTTTCTCAAAGACGTTCGAACAGACGCCTAAAGTTCCTCCAGTAAAGGGTACCATTTGCACCTCACTGCCGTCTGATTTTTCCCAAAGGATTGTTCCTCGCCGCACTGACAATGGCCACTTTATTGAATACCCCATTTTGAAATTTAATAAGCACTTTAACAGTTTTTTTTCCCGTACAGTCCGCGAGTGGAATGCACTTCCCTCCTCGGCACCCCTCTTTGCACGCTTACCATAGTGTTACAACGTGTATCTGTACCTAATCTAGTTTAATTTGGTTGCAGCCCAGACCTCTCACCCTCGCATTCTTGCATTATAATTTTGCTTTTGAGCCTATGCCCTAGTTCATTTTATTGTTTGGCTTTCTCTTCTTTTACGATTTGTTTGACGTTCAACTTCAATGTTGAGATTTGAACAAAAAAAATAATAATGCTAAACATCTGGCACTAACCAGCACTAATGTAGCACTAACGATTGACACCAAACATTATGTGTCGGACTAAAGTGTCAGACCCACTTGACATCGCTGACAAACGGTCGTATTAATTCAATGTTTTTGTCTCATACACAACCCATCCTAATCGGTTGCGAGGAAATTACGAAATGTCGAGGTGGTTGCGTTGTTTTCGCGCAAATTTTCGCCGCGCTGGTCTTTTTTTTGTCGTTGCGAGAATTCTGTTTTCCCTTTGAGGATTGTTGAGAGTATTCCCAGAGTATCTTCACGTTGAGCAAGGAGTTACGCAGAAATAACCGTCGAAAAAACATTTTGTTGCGGTCATGTCAATTTACATTCATTTCTTGGATTCCATGGATTTTTTTTCCTTTCGTCAGCTTCTACTTGGGCCTACAACCGAGGATTGTCATCGAGGATTTGGATATGATACGCACACTTTTTGTGAAGGAAATTCACCTTTTCTCAAATCGATCGGTTGGTTTTCTTTTATACCCTTTCGTTTTATTCCATCCATAACTCCATAACTGAGGTCAAAATCCCACTCCCAATCCCACTCCATAACTGAGGTCAAAATCTGACATGCAAAATGCAAAAACAAAAACGTTTTAGTGTCACAGTAACAATGATGAAACTTTGATTTGACGAAACTTTGATTTTTTTCTGTGTGATTTTGGTGGATGTTCTCTTGTTCCGGGAGGCCAGTTTACCAACCCTGCCGCGGCTTTGGATGTCGCAGGCCGGGTCCCCTACCGAGCATTGTTTTTTCCGAGAGGGGACAGGGTGAGGTCGGGTTCAGATAGCTTTAGGTGAGAAAAAAATATTATTTATCTTTCTTGCGAAAAAAGGGCCCCAATCGAGCATTCTTGCACCAAACGCTCTTTGCCATCTAAAGTCGCGGCAGGGTTTGTAAAACCTCTTCCGGGAGTGTGTGCATTCATGCGTGGCGGCGGAATTAGTGTACTCATACACGTAAAATTGTGGTTATTGAGAATTTAGTAAAAAAAACATATTTCCGAAATTCAAAATCCCATTCCATAACTGAGGTCAAAATCTGATTCGTCTCGAAAGCTCTGTTGCAATCCTGCGGTTTAGTAATTTCTACCACCTGCATTAGATTAAAAGTAAAGAAAAGACATTCCGGAGGCAACCGTTACTCAAATGGGAAAGCACAAAAAGAGTACATCTATTCCGCCGCCATTTTTCTGGAACTATATCCCAGCACATCAACAAATTTCATGGGGAAGCATTTTAAAAGTCACGGTCAGTGACTTCTCCCTCTGCCTAACATCATGGTTTATGGTGTTAACGGAAGCAATAATTTACAAACTTTAACAAAGAATGGAGATGACGGTTTCCATTTGCTAAAAAGGCTTCATATATTCCAACAGAGGGACAGGGAGATGACGGTTCCCATTTGCAAAAAATGTTTGACAAATTCCTCAGGGGGGAAAGGGAGATGATGGTTTCCATTTGCAAAAACGGCTTCACAAATTCCTCCTAAAACATAAAAAAGATCATATCCCTTTCACTTAGCAGGAGATCTAGATAGCCATACAAGCAGGCGCGGCTACATGGAAATTATTACCTAGCAGTGCACAACTCAAATATCAGGATATCATAGAATACTTTTAAAAGTACCTGCGCACACAAACAGCACAAAAGCAAAACACGAAGTCACAAAAAATACATTGGCCAAAAATAATCTGCCAAAACATAAAACATTAAAATAATGTAGTAAAAAAATAAGTAACACAGACAAAAACGTTACTTCGATAACGCACAACTCCATGCGCAAAACTGTTAAAATTACAACACAAAAATATTAAAACTTTTTAACATACGTCGTGCAAACTTCTGCATTCAGACATGCGAAATGCAAACATGTAACAATACCAACGCTATCGAGCGAGCCACAAGTCGAAAGAGAAAAGATATATGATGAGATATGAGCACAGATATGAGCACAGATATATGGATCGAAACCCGCCCGCTGCGGAATAAACTTTGCCAAGTAACCTTGAAATCGAGACAACGGCGTCAGGCTCCCGTCGGGATCGTCCGAGTCGACCGGAATATCGGTAACAGAAGATATAATCATGCGAAAACCCCGACCTGGTTAGGGACATTTGGGACATTTTGGGACACTTTGGGACACTATGGGACATTTTGGGACACTTTTGGACACTTTGGGACGTTTTGGTATGCCGCGTACCAAAACGTCCCAAAGTGTCCCAAAGTGTCCCAAAGTGTCCCAAAATGTCCCAAAGCGTCCCAAAGTGTCCCAAAATGTCCCAAACCAGGTCGGCCTTTTCGCATAATTTATCTTCTAATGTCGATATTCCGGTCGACTCGGACGATGACGGTTTCCATTTGCAAAAACGGCTTCACAAATTCCTCAGGGGGAAAGGGAGGTGACGCTTTCCATTTGCAAAAAGGGCTTCACATATTCCTACAGAGGGAAAGGGAGATGACGGCTTCCATTTGCAAAAAAAGGATTCGTTTCCTACATAGGGAAAGGGAAATGACGGTTTCCATTTGCAAAAAAGGATTCATATACGAACCAACAGAGGAACAGGGAGACGACGGTTTCTATATTTGCAAAAAAGGCTTCACATTATTCCTACAGAGGGAAAGGGGGATGACGGTTTCCATTTGCAAAAAAGGTTTCACAAATTCCTATGAGGGAGATGGATATGATGCGCGGTTTCCATTTGCAATAAAGGCTTCACATATTCCAATTGAGGGAAAGGGAGATGGCGGTTTCCATTTGCAAAAAAGGCTTCACATATTCCCACAGAAGGAAAGGGAGTTGACGGTTTCCACTTGCAAAAAACGTTTTACAACATCCTACAGGGGAAAGGGAGATGACGGTTCTCCATTTGCAAAAAAGGTTACACATATACCCACTGAGGGAACGGGAGATTACTGTTTCCATTTACAAAAAAAGACTTCAAATATTCCTACAGCAGAGGGAGAGGGAGTTATGACGGTTTCCATATTTGGAAAGAAGGCTTCATATGAAAGTTCAATTTTGAGCACTACAAATGGCACTGAATCTGCTTTGTTGGCATAACAAAGTTGTACTGTTCGTTGCGAGTTGCAGACAGGGTGTGCCGTTTCTGGGTGGTCGTTATTTCGCATAAGATGGTTATGTTACAGAGCCTTGAAAGTCACACATGACGCGGCCACGGACGTCCTTGCTGCTGTTGGGTTTTGGTGATGCAAGCGTTTTTCCTGGAAGAAACCTTTCTGTGTTAATGTCTGCCACCAAGCACTTGCTTTTTTCACTTGTTCCAGACGTCAGCAACCAGCAAGGCAAACAACAGCTTCTTGCACACACGGTACCAAAAGTTCAACACAGATACATTTGTGATTTCTGCAGTGAAAATGTGTGATATCTGATCCCTGAAATCACACACCGAAAACGAAAAATCACCCACTCCCAGCGCGTAATTACACTCACTTCGAATCGGATATCACGCAGAAAAAATTGACGAGTGCGTGTCTCGAAACCGGTTCTCGGTTTTTCCCTTTCTTGTTTCTTGCTACCCGCTTACCAACTGCGCGTCAGGCATCTGCCTTTACTTGGAAAACTGAGTGGACGATGTACGTGATAACAGAATTTACGCGCCGCGAATGAGATTTGCCATCTGTTGTGGGAAAATTTGGAAGTCCTGTATACCTGTACAGAGGAAATGGGAGATGACGGTTTCCATTTGCAAAAATGGTTTCACATATTCTTGCAGAGGGACAGGGAGATGACGGTTTCAATTTCAAAAAAAAAAGGATTCACACAATTTTCCAGAAAGCTGGCAAGAGTCCCCATATAACTCAGCAGACCAAGACCAAATGATGATTTGGTTGCGCACGAAATTCAGTCGTGTGAGATCTAATCGCAGACCTAAGATTGTTGGCCCGCATTCTAATATTTTCGTAAGAACAGTGAACAGATTTTACATTACTTCGTTGCGAATTGTCGTTTAACCGTCTTTTACAACAAAAATGTTGTTCTTGCTTGTCGTGTATCCCCTCTCTAGATGAGAATTTCCTTGAAATTTGCCACATGTAAAAGAATAGTGAACCGTTATCTCAATTTGGATTTCAGGACATTCTTTTTGACAAGCTCAAGTCTGTGCCTGCGGCTAGAGACCAGGATTGGAAACGTGTAAGGCAGCATTTAACGCCGGTCTTCACACAGAGAAAACTGAAATGTGTGAGTTCACATTTTTGTTACAAATAACTACAACAACCACAACTAAGGAGAAAAGGATGAGAACACTAGGCATGGGGACCTGTTAGGATCATGAAATCTCGGCTTTGCCCCCAGGACAAAGAAATTGATCCGAATGAGGATGATCCACTAGAGAATTCATACACGTAAATGTGGGGTGAATGCAATTCTCAGGCGGATTTGAGAAATAGGTGGCGGTTGCCAATTATGCCAATAACGATTATGCCAATTTGCAAATGTTGCCAATGATACCAACGTTGCCAATGATGCCAATAAAGACGATACATGCCAATGATGGACAAAAACAAAGCAGAACTCCGACGTCACACAGCGAGTCATGCATTCGGCATGACTCGATCACTGACCCATTATGTATCTGTAAGTCTGAGAAACGTCACCTGGCTTATAACTGACGCCCCGCAGAGTCCATTTGGGACAGACTGTAACTTCCAAAGTTGGCGGCAATATCCGTAGCCTCCGAGAGAACAAGGCCGTTGCGCTGGTTGGGTGACGTCACAAGACCCGACGGGAAACTGCGAAGAAATGCATTGGGAGGAATGGGAAGGCGCAGAGAAAATTGTTCGTTCTTGAAATCTCGCGAACAGACTTGAGTGCGGAATGTTTCAAATGAACACAAAAAGATCACAGGACCTTTACGTCGCAAAAATGACACCAAAACACTCAAAAAACGTGCTTCAAAGTCCAAAAAGAAGGCAAGTTCCCAATTCTCCGCAGTCAATTATTCTCCGCAGTCTGGAATGCAAGCGCAGTTCAAAATGCTCACGTCGGTGTTGGCGTTGTTTCTCAAAAGGACAGTTCTGAGGGAGGAATTTCAAGATGCTTCGTTGGTTCAGTGGTAGAATTCTCACCTCAGATGCGAAAGGGCCCGGGTTCGATCCCTGGCGCCTGCGGAAATTTTTCAATGTTTGCAAAACTTTCTGCCACACATATTTTCATGATTTTGCGATTTTTTCCGTTGCAACGTGGTTTTGACCTGCGGAAGAGTTGTCGAGGAAGCTTTCAAAATGCTAAAATAATTGAATTTGAACACCAAAACCATATCAAGACACATTTCGACGCGTGTTCTTGCGCCAAAAACAAACATGCGCTTCCATGTCGCATTCTCTCTTGATAAAGAGTCAAATGGTGTTAAATGCAATGATTTTGGACTTTTTGGAAAGCTGAAAGTTTTCTCTACAACTCTTCCGCAGGTCAAAAACACGTTGCAACAGAAAAAATCGCGCAATTCATCAAAATATGTCAGGAATCTGGAATTCTTTCGCATCTTAACCTGAACACTTTCTTCCTGAAAT
>JASGXE010016914.1:0-11633 GCA_030068105.1 Sinentomon sp. SZTP_YWyxl
AAGACTTTTGTGAATTTAAATTCCCTCTCCTAATAATTCTCAAAAGCCAGTTGGTCTTCGCACAATTCAGAGGAACTGTTCGAAAACCTTGGGTCGGATATCACCTGCTTTTGAACTTGCGTTTGCACGAAAATAGATTTAATTTATGTTGTTTGGTGGCCCGTAGAATTAGAAGCATGGTTATGTTGTTTGTTTTGCGGAGGCGGAATTAATGTACCCATGCATGCAAAAATAGCGACTGTTCAGATTTTGCATAACCTTCATGCTGCAGAAATTAAAGATCGTCTTACAAACCGAAGTCAAAATTTGACATCTCCGGAAAGCTCTGTTGAAATTTGGCGCTTTAATTTCTACCGTTTGCATAGGTGTAAAGAGAAAAAAAGTTGCCGAAGCTACGCAGTTAAATGGGAAAAGCACGCATGTATGATAACATTAATTCCGCCGCTTCTGTACGGAGATAATCAAAAGTCCTAGAACATAGGCGATATTTGAAAGTACTCGTATACGTATAGGGGCAATCTAGTTTCAACAGGGCTTGGTGCAACTTCACACCTCACACGAGTGTCATGATGTTTTGCAGCGCTCGACGCCATGTATTCTAAATGGCTCCTGGTGTAAAAACTGAGCTCATGAAGACTTTTGATTTGATAAGGAGTGTTTACACGTACACATTTCGAAACGTGCCTCTAAGTTGCAATGGAAGGTGTGCCCATTTCATCCAAGAAATGATAAGGTCAACCACGTCAAAACATACAACACATAAAAGCACAGTTTACCATAAGCGGAAATGCGAATGTTCATATCGCATAACTCGTTTTCGATAAATCCGCAGGTCAAGCATGATATCTTGTAGCACGTACTTGTGAATTGTGTCAATGATCAAATGCATGTGGTTGATCACAACATTGCTGTAAAACCTTCACCGTTCAGGACATACATAGTCTGCAAATGCCCTTCGAACGCTGGAGAAATTCTAAAGTTCAGGCTGATACAGGGGCCATTAGATTTAGACTGCTTTTGATGCTATTTCACGCGTTGCACGAATGACATATGTTTGCAACGCAATTTGCTTTTATCTAAGTGACACTTGAGTTTGTTATCAACTCCTATGCATTCGCATCATGCTGTCGGCGGGAATTATATCTGATCTATTTACGCTGAGAAAGAAGCGAACTACAACTAAATTCTGCGTATTTTGGTGGGTTTATGCGAAATTAGTTTTATCCTTATAAATTTGCGCTGTTTGGCCTACTGATCTCAAACTATTTTGTAAACACTACTAACGTCCGAAGTCGTTTTATTTTAGACAAAAATGGCTTTCCATGGCCACAGTGCCACAAAGTCTGAATCAAAATTGAATTTCTCGGCGACAGGAGGCATTTGTGCCAAAATCCACACTGGAAAAGTTCAACACACTTTGCAGAGCGAAGGCGCCAAATTGAGTTTATCAGTTGTCTAAAATGCTTAGCAGTTCCTATTCAAATAATGTCAATCTCAAAACAACAGACTTGCGTAGCAAAATATAACTTCCATGCAAAACATTACTCTTTTTCTATTGTTGCAAACATACGTACATCCATCTTCAGAATGGTTTTCATTGAATAATTGGAGCATAAGTTTGAGCGATTAAATTAGTGTGGCAGCAAATTGATGTGTGTTTGCACAGGATTTTGAAACGCATCGGTGTTGGGGCAGCAACGAAGAAATTCTGGTGCTGTTTCACCAAAAATTTTTATTTGCCTCTGGAGGCAAAGTTATACTCAGAGGCTGACCAAGCCACCAACTTGATTTTTGAGAATTGAAAAGTTGAGAATGAAAAAATGAAAAACTGGGAATTCCTGAATTTTGTATTCATTCACAGGTCGATTCTTGGTTTCCTTTGTGAGCTTATCACTTGATGACGCTGAAAATAAACTGCATGTCTGTCTGCCTCATCAGTATATAGTCGATGTTGTGAATAATCTGCATTGATACTCGTCGTAGCTACAATATTAATTTTGATCTGTTCTTAACAGCATGCACTCGTTTCTTGAAGAAATTCTGACGATAAAAGAAATTTCTGAATTTTGTTTCTTCGTACTTGTTTATAATTATAACCCCGCGGGGAGAAGTGCTCCGGAATAGCATTAATCTGAGGTTGCAGGAATAATTTTTAGCATTGAAGTTAATGGAGTAAAAATAATTATACCCGCAACCTCGGATTAACTCTATTCCGGAGCACTTCCTCCTCGGAGTAAGTGCATTCAACAATTGCCGAACAGCCGACAGCTGAAGTTAGGCTGCGCACTTGTAAATAACGTGCAGTTGAAGGTAACAAGCAAAACTCCATTTGGCAGCAATTTTCTCTGTTAAAATAATTATCACCGAATATCACTACTTACCCGTAGAAAACTAAATGTATACCTATGTCACTTTTGACATACCGTAAAACCCATGTTTCAGTATTGTATCGACGACCGCAATACTTTCAATATTGCAAAGTAATTCGGATATGGGATTTCTTCCAGGCATTTTTAAAAAGATTTCTCGGAACACCTGTTCTGAAAGCATCCAATTGAAACAGGTCGAAAGACGAAAGTCCATAGTTAAACGATGACTTCTAATAGTGCAAGTGTTTCTTTATCTTTAACGATGGTCCTCAAAATTATATATATGATACCTGACACCAAACCGAAAGGGTATATGGTCCACTGTTTTGAGGGCATTTGTGTTTACTCATCAGCCGGTTTCGACCAAATGTACGAGTGGTGTTCGCATTTATTTTGCGTGGCTTGGAAATATTGTCATTCTCAAATAAAAAAAAACTTCTTGCAGCCTCTGTGTGATGATGGCAAGATTTCCCCCGTGCTTTTGGCACGGGATTGATACATGGGCCATGGTGTCAATTTCTCAACAATTAGGTACCCTTGATATCTGCATCTGATATCTTCAAATGTGCATTGAATACAGTTGCAGCAGTTGAACACTGGAAGTTATTCAACAGCACCTAATGTGACATGTAATTTTTGCAATGCATCAGGAACTTTTCCACGGTTTCAATTAAGTATTCGATTCAGTTGACTGTTGTGCAGGTCTATTTTTGATGGGTTTTCTGCAAAAACGTGTACTGTTCCTTTTTGCTTCATGATAGGATTGTTGTTTTCCGCTCGCCGAACGTTTTGTGAAAATTTACTATATCGAGTAGGTATACTGGCGGCGGAAAAAGATTACCCATACATGTGAAAAATTTGCATTATTGAGATTTTAGCAAAAACTCCATGCTGTAAAAATAAAAGATCCTCTTTCATCACTGATGTCAAAATCTGACACCTCTAGAAAGCTCCGTTGCAATTTGGCGCTTTAATTTCTACCAACTGCATAAGAGTATAAAAAGAAAGAAAAAAAAGTTTCGGAGGCAACAATCAAATGAGAAAAACACATGTATGAGTAATCTTTTTCCGCCGCCACTATACAATTGTTCATTGCTTCAAGAAATGTGTGTGACTTCTCCGCAACTAGCCAATCAGTAACACACCCATATAGCCATACTTAAGGAATTACCTTGGGTATAACAATCGGGACAAAACTGGAGAGTCGTTGGATCCCTTCGTTTTGGAACACCCATTTTTCACTCCGACCTAATCCAGAAGCAAGGGATCGTGTTCTTTCCTCAATTTCTAATTCCAAAATTCTCATTATGTCACATTCACACGAATCCATCATCATAAATGTTATTCGTTCGCATATACGAGGACGTTGTGCATGTCACGAGCATGTCACTGGAAAATTGATATTTTGGAGATGCAAGCAGTAATTGCAATACGAGAGGGCATCTTTCAAACTGTGCAATAACAATTTGTCTCTCATTTAGACTTTTAACAGACGATGTGAATGCTATCATATGGGAGGAGTTGTTGACAGATCCAATTATGCCGAAAGACACCCGTGTTTTCTACATAAAATGAGAATGAGGACATCAAAATGTCTATAATTCCGCATATAAATTAAATTCTGTAGGATGAGACATGAAATAGTTCGTATGATCACTGTAATTGCATGGCATGCAACACTTTACATGTGAAATCCCACGAATTATTATCTATTTAAATATCTTTGCTGGGAAAAAGTAAACCGCAGATCAGATGGGCGCTGTCCCATGGAAAAATTCAAAATTCGTCACATAAGAAATTTAATTTTTCTGGTATTTTCTTCGCATTTTTTCTTCTTATTTTTTTCTTTACTTAATTTGCTGTTGCTTTTCACAGGTATAAAAGCATTCAGGGTTAGTCCAAATGCCTGCACCCTGTTCGTTTTCAACTTGTGCCTAAATTTTATGCACGGTGTCATACACAGTGTCAATATGAAAAAATCTAATATGGTGATTCGCTTTGAAAAGGATTTGCCAAAACCTTCATCTGCGATAAACATTTTAGATACAAACCTAAAAGGATTTACCAAATGAATGGCGAATTTTGCATTTGTGATAAACATTCCGCTTTAAAAAGCTTCAAAATGAACGAACAGTTCATTTGTGATAAATATTTCAGAAAAAGGTTTGCGAAATGAACGAGGAATCTTTCATCTTAAAGGGTTTGACAAATGCAGGTAATCCTCTATGCATCTGTGATAAACCTCCCAGAAATGGTTTTGCCTAATGAGAGGCGAATATTTCGTGTGTGACAGATGCACCAGAAAAGGCATTGTCCGAGGAACAAAATAATTATGTCTCTGATAAAAATTTCATTTTTTACATCGTGCTATGCTTTCACGATCCATGTTATTCAGAATCCACTATACACGAGCCGCAGATATCATGCAATGCTTATTTTCTTTTTATTGCTTTTTCTTTCGCAGATACTGTTTCACAATAGTCAGTTACCTCATTGGAGTTTTCATATTTGCAACAATTGTCGGTAAGTACCTATGTCTACAACCAATGTCTTATTTCATGTAATAACCTGGAATCGCAGGTTAAAACTCGATCATTTTTCCGATGATGGCGAGTGGGTTGGCTCACATACAGACTGGAGACCTTAATACAGGGTTAACGAGTTGCGAGGTAAATTTTCGCTATAAACTTCAATGGCAAAAATTTACCTCATAACGAGGGGTTAGTGTTAACACCGTATCGATCTCTTCACTGATAAAGTTCTATTATAGACATGTGTAATTCTATAAAAAAAAACGCGACTTTCATTCCATTGATCATCCACTACAGCACCTGTTTGTTAGAACATCTCCATAAGCCTCTCCTTTTTGTGACCTTTAAATTTTGAGATTTTCACAATGAAATAACGCGGCAACAGCAGCCATCGCAAAATATTCAACGAAACAGATAAGAAACATTGGCCTCCATCAATGAGTTTTTGGATACCTATCTACGTATATGCTTAAATTAGCCACTTGATGCATTCTGAAAAAGTTGCACTGTTCCCAAAAGCTTTTTCCCTAGCTTATCCAAGTTAAACAAATTTCGTTTATTCTGCATGAATTCTACCCTGATACTGTCTCGACAATTTTGTTTTTGTCGTCTTGCCCGCAGAAACCCATCATTTTCTCGTCTGGGAGGTCTTCAGCGAGAGACCCTCCCAGTGAGAGTAAAATGGGTATTAATCCGGCCCTCCTAATCCGAAGCAGAATGCCTAATCAGTTTGTCGGAAAGACGAAGATAGCATTTCCGAACCATTTCGCAAATCTATGAAAAAAAATCAGATGTCTTCAATCTCCCGCAGTAATACATATCCCACGAATTTGACAAATAATTAGGTTTCCCATCTCAAAACATTGACATCAATTCGTTGAGAACTGGAAACCCCTTAAGCACACATAAGTCGCCAAGCATATATTTAAACTGAAGATCGCGGGCAACAGTTCCTGTCTATTTTGCGAGGAAAGTTATCTGCCCAGTCATAACCTTTACCCTGAAGATCACTCACGAATCCATGCCTATAGGATGCCAGTAAATCAACGAATAATCTTAGACAGAACCGCCTTCAGCAGAACCGCATATATATGTATATATATATCTTCCATGAACCATATTTTGAGCTCTTCAAATTAACATTTCCTGTTTCTTCTAATCTTAGTTCCGCTTAGCGCAGCTATGTGTCAAAAACTAAGAAAGCCCTGCACTCTAGGATGTTAAAGAAATCACGCTCAGTGGGCCATGGCGGTTTCTTTCCTTAAATCAAACATTTCCACAGCGATGGATCAGTCACCGCGGAACGGTCAGTCCTCTGTGTCGGGCCCCCTGATCTGACCCCTCAAGATTTTTCCATTGGCCCTGAGGCAAAGTTAAAGAAACAGTCCCAAATCCAATCACCGATCGACAGGGAGAATTTCGCGTGAATAACGCCGGAAGAAATGTCCACCCGGAAGAAATTTCGACCATGCATTGGTCGCTGTAGCACTGATTTTTTTGAATGGCAGGAACGAATCTCACTGTTGACAATTGCATCAGGTAAAGCTAAAACCCTTGGTCCTTTGCATTACTTTTGTGACATAATGAACGGCCCGAAAAATAGGATTATTCTCTCTTCCAAGAATCTTCAACAATCTTGCAATCAATCGAAATCATTGTTCTATAGGTTCGTGTCCAAATCACTTTTTTGTGTTTTTCTGCACATTTTGAGACTACTTCTTGTCAAATTTTGGCAATATTTTAGGACCATTTCTGTCATTTGAGTTCAATTTCATCTTTGAGAAATCGTTGAACTAACAGGTGTTTGGACGCTGAAAATTTTCACGGCATGTTTTGGAACACCCTTGCACAATGAACCAGGCCGTCCTTCATTTCACGTGCACACACGTCGAACATTCATTACTCTTGTGGAAGACAATTATTAAAATCTTATCTTGCATTATGCCTGCTCCGGAACCAGCGGTCAGACAGCCTGAGCTTCACTTGGTCCTTTTGATATTTAATTTTCTTTCCATGGCTTAGTAACGGCATGAAACTAGTTTGTTCTTGCCCATTTGGAATCAAAAATCATGGTCAAAGCTGCATTCTATGTATACAGAGTATGCCAGTGAAAATAATTACACCACGAGTGACCTTGAAACAGGACCAAATAAAACAAAATTTCGACAATTGAGAAAAACATAGGAAGAATATAAATTCCAGGAAATTTAATGCGTCCGGAGCCAATGGGCGCAGTTTTTCCTTTCCCTGTTCTGATGCGTGCGGACTCCTGATCGGCGGATAAAGATACTTAGACAGGCATCAAATATTTAATTTAGTTGTGCAATGGTGCTTTAACAGCAGAGCAATAAAATCTTCATATTTTCGCCTTATTGCATGGGCACTTGGATTTCATTTGTTCATCTATAGGAGATCTAAAACAGAAGGCTATTTCGCCTGAAATTCAAGGTCCAGACGGATCTTTCTTTTCTAAATAGACCGCAGAGAGAGATTCGTCTGCGATTGCAGAACAGAGTCAGATTACTTTCACTAATTGGGTCTTGTCCAGTGCATGATAGTCTGTCGCTATGCACTCACTCTATTGTGAATTGCATCTTGGCAGATAGACGATTTTCTGAGAAATCGTATAAAAAATAAAGCCTCAAGACATTCGTCGAATTCAGGGGATGTGCCTGATGAATGAGTTGGAAAATTGGAGCAGGAGTTCAGTCGTGAAATAATATCGTAATTGCCCTTCAGCGCCCTTCAAACTGCACCAAATTTCTTTCCACGTCGTGGTTCATCCTACGCCTTCAATCAAAAAATCCTTAACGACCAGATGACAAATTCAATTGGTAGAAATTCAAAGGACGGCCTTGAATACAATTCCCCTTTTTGTTTGTTTTACCTTAGGACAAGTCGGGAATGTCATCACCAATCGCAATGCCAACCGGCTCGAATTCGAACGTTTGCTGGTAAGTCACCTTTCAGTTTGAAATTAATTAAAATGTTGCCGACGATATTCGCAAATTATCATAACCATTATCATCTGCCGCAAACCGCAGTAGTCTTTTGGGAGGTGCTGCTTTATATCGGGTGCTTTTTGTTGTCAGACGATCCTCTCTTTCGATGTCGTTTTTGTCCAATCGCAACGGAACAACTTCTGGGGTGTCACAGCATCATGCACAGCTTTATTTCCTCTCCATATTCGTGCGTTACGTCATTTCGTCACTGGCCCGTAAAGCATCGATCTGAACACATTTTATCACGTCAATGCAGTGGTATGTTGACGCTATAAATGATTGATTCTGGGGATTTAAAATCATGCTGCTGCGACACATCTGGGAGTATTGGGAATCAAAAACTCTACCAACTACAAGTCGACCATCTGACACCAGATTTGCTGTGTATAGAGTCAATCACACTATATCCGTTAATCAGTCAAGAAGAATTGAGGCTGTTAAAGCTGCTGCACTCTAAACACGAAGTTCAGGTTGGAACACCATATTTTAACATGGGCTTAGATAGGAAGTGTTCTTTTAAGAAAATTAATGGAACACGTGGTGTGCTCTTGGAACACACTGAGTCTTCCATATGGAACACTTGAGGTGTTCCAAATCGCTTATGTGTTCAAAATCTGTGACAAAATTGTCACAGATTTGGAACACTCAGTGTGTTCCAAAAGCACACCACGTGTTCCATTAATGTTCTTAAAAGAACACTTCCTCTCTGAGCCCACGTTCAAATATTGTGTTCCAACCTGAACTTCGTGTTTAGAGTGTAGCGACGAAATTTCGGAACTTGTTCAAAAACAAGGAACTCACCGTGCGACAGCTGTTAATTGGAATTTCCTGCGTTTTCCAAACACGACATGACAAAATTAAACCAAAAACAAGCGGAGATTTGAATGTGACTTTAGAATTCTAGACATGACTATAAATCCATGGCATCTGCTTTTCGTAGTCAGAGCGACAACAAGATGCTGCAAGGCACAGCACAGCGCATATTGTACATTTCCATTAAATCGGATTTTGTTGCACAATATGCAAGAAGCTCCTGCAGTTCCGATGGCGAAAAGGAAGGTTGTCAAAGTTTTCCAGCAAATGCAAACCTAAATTTGTTTGTCCCATCAGCATTTCTGTCATGGAAAGAATTTTTTATATACAATTCTTTAGAATTTTATTCTTTTCATGACAGAAATGCTGATGGGACAAATGAATTCAGGTTTGCATTCTAGAAAGCTTCGACAACTTTCCTTTTCGCCATCTGTACGGTGGAAGCGTCCGGTTTTTCTTACCATAAAACCATCTTACCTTCTTTCCATCCTCTTACCTTCTTACCGTCATACCTTCCCGATCCTACCGACCGACCGCGAGGGGAAAGGCAAAGGCGACAAAAAGAGCATAGACCCTGGAAAGAAATCCTACAAATATCTGTGCAGAAATTGAAAGGGTTAAAAAGGCGTCATGGATAAGAATTAATTTCTTCTTTCTGATGTTTGGTTGGCAGGACCAACTTCTCTTAATGGTTTGCGAGTCAAGTGGTCCCGCGCAAAAAATAACTACCGTCACCGGATTGTCATTATGCTAGTTCCAATCAAGGCCTTTGGAAAGACAACCTTCCAATATCAAATTCGGTTGTTATACGAAGACCCTGATACTTCCAACATTTTTTTGAATTCGGTTGTTGTACGAAGGCCTTGATCCTTCCAACATATAGAATTCGGTTGTTGTACGAAGACCCTGATCCTTCCAACATGTAGAATTCAGTTGTTGCACGAAGGCCTTGATCGTTTCAACATATAGAATTTGGTCGTTTTACGAAGGCCTTGATCGTCCCAATATAGAATTCGGTTGTTTTACGAAGGCCTTGATACTTCCAACGTAGAAATCGGTTGTTTTACGAATACCTTGATCCTTCCAGCATAGAATTCGGTTGTTGTACGAAGGCCTTGATCATTCCAATATAGAATTCGATGGTTGAACGAAGGCTTTGATTATTCTAATGTGGAATTATGCTTTTGTCCGAAAGCCTGATCCTCCCGAAAAATTCGGTTGTTTTACGAAGGCCTTGATCATCCCAATATAGAATTCGGTTGTTGTACGAGTATGAAGGTCTTATCCTTCCAATTTTGAATTCGATGGTTGAACGAAGGCTTTGATCATTCTAATGTGGAATTCGGCTTTTGTACGAAGGCCTTGATCCTTCCCATGAATTCGGTTGTTTTACGAAGGCCTTGATCATCCCAATATAGAATTCGGTTGTTGTACGAGTATGAAGGTCTTATCCTTCCAATTTTGAATTCGATGGTTGAACGAAGGCTTTGATCATTCTAATGTGGAATTCGGCTTTTGTACGAAGGCCTTGATCCTTCCCATGAATTCGGTTGTTTTACGAAGGCCTGATCATCCCAATAAGAATTCGGTTGTTGTACGAGTATGAAGGTCTTATCCTTCCAATTTTGAATTCGATGGTTGAACGAAGGCTTTGATCATTCTAATGTGGAATTCGGCTTTTGTACGAAGGCCTTGATCCTTCCCATGAATTCGGTTGTTTTACGAAGGCCTTGATCATCCCAATATAGAATTCGGTTGTTGTAAAGGCCTAGAACGTTCCAAAATAGAATTCAGCTGTTGTTTTATGGTCTTATCCTTCCAATATCGAATTCGGTTGTTGTACGACGACCTTGATCCTTCCAATGTAGAAATCGGTTTTTGTACGAAGGCCTTATCCTTCCAGAATATAGAATTCAGTTGTTCTGCGAAGGCCTTGCATGATCCTTTCCAACATAGAATTCAGTTGTTGTATGAAAGCCTTATCCTTATTCCAATATCGAATTCGGTAAACGGTGACAGACAGATTTTTTTCAGAGCAACATTGTGTTGCTCTGAACTTTCGAGCTTGTCTTTTTTATGACATTTTTTTCCGTGTTGCAATATCTTTTGCCGATACCATCCGTTTTTTAGATTTTCCTTGCCTTGCCTTCCGTTGAGCTTTATTCGAGCGCAGGCTTCTTCTCTCTTGGAAATTAATCCCACTTTCCGCGTCATTTCTCTTTTATGGTATCCGCCAACAGCGACAATCGAACGGAGAAGATCGCATCACACGAGTTTTGTGTTTAGGTACAAAACACGAACCTCACCAAAAGTTTCCGAACATTTTGGAGCTCGAAAACTGCTGCTGTAAAAATTTGAGGATCGTGCAATGAGCTAACTTTTCGCGACACATCTTTTACACTTCACTGATGTGTGCCAACCACTGCACATAAGAAAAGTGGAATTGTTCGTCATTTTTTGCACTGAAATGTTTTAATGTTATCTTTTGTTGTATGCCATTCACTTTGTTTTCTGTGATGTTTTGCTATTTTTTTCTGTTTGTTGCCTGTAATGAGCGGTAGAAGTGTTCAGTTAAACGTGATGTATTGTGTTTGGATCTGCTTCCTTTGATCTTTTAACCCTTATCACGTCTCCGGTTCACTTCGGCATGCACGGTTTCACACCACGAAATCCCAAAGAAATTTCGGTCACGTCACTCCGCGAGTAACCGAAATTTCTTTAAGTTCTTTGGGGGGCATGTAGCACCCTGCTGCACAGGATCTTCTGGTGGAAGGTCTGTGACCACATTTTCTTTTTCATGGTAAAATTGGTCACTTTTAACAGTTCCTTCGGTCTCAGTCGTGGGAACAGTGCAATAAGTGTGGCAGATATTGCGTCATGGGCTATAAATTTGCCTTTTATTCTGACAAGCTGCAGAC
>JASGXE010016917.1:0-15470 GCA_030068105.1 Sinentomon sp. SZTP_YWyxl
GAGTTTCTTCTTGTTTTTTTTTTCTTAATCAGTTCCGAATGCCTGTTTGGACAGGACAGGCAGCGAACCAACAAACAATTTGGTGTTGGATTTGCTCCAGGTTCACTTGAAACGTGATTACCTAACGGTAACAGTCTCGAATACCTGCCTACATGTGGACTGGACGAGTTTTAATTCTTGCTCCGTGATTGTTCTATTTAATTTAACCTAACTTAACCCTAACCTAACCTCACCTGTCCCAACCAATTCACAAGACTTGGTTGGGGTCGGCGAGGTTAGGTTGGGTCAAGTTAGCTTTTTTTAAATTAAATAAAGCTACCTCGGAGCAAGAATGAAAACTCGTCCAGTCCACACGTAGGCAGGCATTTGAAACTGTTACCTGATCAACGCGAATAGCGAAAAACCCGGAAATCAAGTCCGGAAAGTTGGCACTCCACATAGGCATTCGGAAGTCGCACACTTTTCAACAGGTTTTGTCTTTTTTGTTCTTTTTGTGGCGAAAAGATTTGCCTGCGGATAAATTTTCACCCTCAACAGTGCTCTCAAAAAGCATTCTTTGGTGACAGTTCCAAAGACTTGTCTACCCACATGTGGAGCAGACGTTAGTTCGCGGTTGTGATTTGCGGTTAATGGGCGAACAGCATGAGGTAGGTTAGGTTGGGTTCAATAGGTGGACTCCAAGCAGCAGATTGTTTAGAAGCAATAGGCTGTGAGGTTTGGCTGGTCAGGGGTGAGTATTGGTAGCGACAATTAAGAATTTAAAAAATCAATAATATATGATCACTGCGTGGTGTTTTTGCAAGATCGCGACATTGTCATTTTTGTGTGCGTTGTAAAATAATTTCGTCATCACTTTTTCCATGAAACTTTAGCCATTTTAGCCAAGCAGGCAGGCATCTCATGCTGGTCATTTTACAGGCAATGTAGGTATCCTTCACCATCGAGATCAGATGGCACCAGATCTTCCTGCCAGATGAGAAAAGGTAATGGGTGGATAAAAAGACGCATATCGAATTGTTCAAAAATACTGATTGCCAAAGGAAACGAAGGTACCCGTACCAACAACAATTGTCAGGGGGGCAAGAAGGTCGGGGTTTCTGGAGGAGGGAGGCGGATATGACGAAAACACCATTTTTGAAGCTGACGAATTAGTGATGGGGGTGTCGCATAGCTAGGCCTATACCTATACAAGTCACAGGTGAATAAGTCAACCAATGTGTTCAAACAATATCACTGTTTAACATCTGCAAACAATAGAGGTGCATGGGTCTAAAATGTGGCAACTTCATCTCTCCCGTTCCCGTCCCCGTCCTGATAACCGACAATACAACAGCGCCTTTCTGGACAGCAGGGGACACCACCCTTGTTCAAGAAAAGATGAAAGACGTGCAGCTCATTCCATTTGAAGATATAAACTGAGAATGCTTCTCGCTTTTCCATTCAAACATTCAACGAAACTTTGATTTCTGTGCCGAATCCCCAGTTCTCTCTCGGCTTTTCATTGTTGCAGGAATTCTGAATTACACTCTAAGCATACTTGTGAGCATTCTCAGCTCATATCTTCAAGTGGAATGAGCTGTAGAGTACCTTCTTGCTCTCCAAGCTTTTCTGGTGTGAACATTTTCTTTTGTCTTCCGTTCGTTTGGAAATTGTGAACAGAGGGAGCTGTGCTGTGTTCGGAATCACGTATTTGTTGGACTGTTTTTGCTACGTATGGGCCTCAATTCGCGGTTGTGAAATTGAATTCACGTGTGTTCTGTCTCTGTTGTGTGCGAGTGGGAACTGCACTGCAGGCATCACCATCCGTCCATGCTCCTCAGTAGTCAGCACCAGAGTCGTCGAGCCAAGTGCAAGAAACAATGAGAAAACCTCGCATGCATAGCTTTAAAAATACGAAAAAAGAGGAGGCCAATAACGAAGGGTCACGTGCCGGAAGTTGGTTACACCAAAAAATGCACCGACTCGTAATAGCTACAGATTGTAAAGCTTTACGAAAACCATCCAAAACTAAAAACCCAATAATTTCAGTTGAAGACAGGTGCCAATACAACTTGAGAATGCTTCGCACTATTCAAATATTCAGTGAAACTTTGATTTCTGTGCTGAATCGACAATTTTCAGTCGGGTTTCATTGCTGCAGAATTCTGGCTTCTCTGAATGAGCACATTCTGTGAAACCAGAATTCCCACTTTGCACGCAAAAGTGTTTGCATCCAATGGGGTGTTTGCACAATGATTCCGGAATGAATGCATGGAAAACGCATTCCTGGCCCCGCCCCGATCTCACGTCAACAGCAGTGTTCTGCGATGTCCAGGAAAGCATTTTACTACTCTCTCCCCTTCATCTATCTGTCACCACAAAACTTTCTAAAGGATTACAAAAATTGCAAGCGTCTCCATTCCAAAGTTATTTCACCATCCGTCAGTTCGTTTGTGATCAATTTCTGACATCTTTCCCGTCTATGGGCCCACCGAATATTCGGCAAAGAAAAATGATCAAATCTGCACCTCCGGTAGCATGGAAGGATCAAGGACCTTTCGGTCTAGAAGGATCCTCGTATGGATAGGATATGGCCTTACACGTTTGAGGAGGCAAAACCATCATGCGTTACGAACGCTGGGCCAAAAACTGAAATGTAAGACCACACCAGAAGAATACCACCATTCCCCGTATATGCAGTTTGAAAGCTCCTCCGAGGATCGGAGATTCACATCCATTGCTTTCAGTCAGTTTTCTCTGTTTGCTTTGGTTCTCTGTCTCTGTCTGTCTTGTCATGTTTTTGTTTGTCTGTCCCAGTTCCCACCATCTCCCTTTGTCACCAACTTCTGGCAAACTCCGTTTTGGCGCTGTTGCCAACCATTCGCTCACTTTTTCCTCGTACAAGCGAGTGAAAGCGTCTGAAGATGATAGCAGAGCCGCGTGCATGCAATGCAACCATCATGCCTTAAAAGAGGGCTCAATCCTTTGCTAATGAGTGTTATTCGTGTGCAAACACAAAAGTCCTTTGTTCTCCTTCGTTCGTCGTTCGTTCGTTTGTTCCATTGATATCATCCGTCGTTTGCTCTTTTGTCGAAATTTCAACATGTTCCATATCTTTCCTGTCATCCGTCACCCACACCCACACCAATCTGAATCCAGCCCACATCTACAGTTGGTAGATCTGGAGCGGATGGGTGCTATATGGCATTGTTTACTTTCCAAATTCACATCGTCAGAGAGAACTGAAAGCAGACTGGAAATGGTGTCATCCCAACACCGATAACCTATCCATTCCTCCCACAGACTCCCCCATCAACCTAGCAGGAAATACGGGGGGTATGAACCCCTCTACCCCTCTCTTCCTTCTTCCACCTCACCCTTTCTCTCTCCCTCTTCTTCACTCCCACTCCCTCTCTTCCTATTGGTCTCCCTTTTATCCCTTTCATCTCCTCTTCATTTGCCATCTTGAGCCGACAGCCATACGGCCGGTGGCTCGACTTGAACCTTGTCGTACAACTGGCTCGCAAGGAGAACAATGCCCCGCAATCGTCGCTCAACTCCGCTCTCTGCATTCAACAGAAACCTGGATTTTTTGAAATTGCTTCGTCTGTTTTCGCAAAACTTCGATAAAGTTTTTGATTCGCATAATTTTTGCCCCCTGCCAAGTCTGCCTAACTTACCCCCAAGGATTTTAACCTTGTGCACCAGTGCGTATGGGTAAAGCAATTCCGTCACGACTCTGCACGAAATTCACTTCCATGCTGGCATGCATGTTGCAGCCGCTGAACAACATTTTTTTTAAAGTTCCCAAGTCTAGCAACCCAATTAACTGCAATCAAATGAAATTGGAAAGAATAATTACTCTGACTGGAATCCAATTCCCCAAAGCAGTCCTTTTCCCCACTCGTCTCTCGGTTATTACCACCCCCATGGCACACATTTGCCACCAGAGCCAGTCGGTTGCCGGAGAAATGCCGTACCTACCCCTTCCCTTTTGCACAATCCCGTGCGACCTCTGCTGCGCTTGCCAGAGGGAGGGCACCGCATATCTATTTCGTTCAGACGCAGAGGGAAATGGGAAAAGTGAAAGATCGTTATTATTCCAGCAATTTTTCAAAACGTTTAGCATCATTTTTGAAGGATTATCAAAATGAGAGCTGAGCTTCAGAATAACAACCCGATCTCTATTTTATGCTACGGATATCTATCTAGTCCAAGTGGAAGCAACAAAATGAGAATCAATTATCAGCTGCATCTATTCGAGTCTCGAGGGCAGGCTGCTGGCTGCGTCTGGCCATAGACATACAGATCTATCACGCTTTTGCGAGTTATCTCTTTGCCCAATTTCCGAAACTGCGCTTCTAGGTCAGAAAACGGCTTTGAAGTCGGCATAAAAGTTTCAGTGGAAAATGGAATAGGTAATCATTGAACAGGGTGTCTGCCCATCTACAGCTCTTTCAGCTTCTCAGTCGCTTCTCCGAAGGATCTGGAGAGTCGACGGGCCGAAGGAGCCGTTGATCTCTCTCATCTGCAAAGGATTCCCAGACCCCAGAATATGGCCAAGGAAACACGGAGCAAGAAACGTCCCAAGCTGCAGGCCGACAAAACTTATCGTACACTATTTCAATCGGCCGGTCCATTGATTATTATTTGGAGCAGGCGCCGCGAAATGTGTCACATTCGTGTAATGCGTGAAGCTGGAAGAAGTCGGCTGCCATCTGGATGGCACCAAAATGACCGGGCTTTCAGTTTCTCCTGCATTTTTGAAGGCTGGTGATATGCGCGTTTTTCGGCGCGGTCCCTGAAAACCGGACTGCCAGACTGGCCCATTCTCACCCGGACCTGCTCATTATGGTCCAGAGTTCGCATGGGCCAATGTGGCAGATTTGCGATGATATTTGCGTCCATCGGGGACGCTTTCGGAAATCCGATTTAGCAAGGAGAGGTTTGGTTAGGTCAGTTTCTTCCTGACGTACATGTCGGAAATCTGAAAGCATTGGGCCAAATGATCATTGGCCCAAATGAATATTGGACCAAAAGAACTCTGGACCAAATGAACCAGACCCATTCCAACGGAACCTAACCTAACCTTTTGGCTTCACTTCTTTCAGGATTTCATAATAATTTAGTTTCGTTTTTTTTTTTCATTGATATCTGCTTTATTTTGGCATGCTTGCATCCTGTGCAAGCAGAGCTGTTAGCAAACGTTTTATGGGAGTAAGAACTCAATGTTTCCGGGAGGTTTCGTGTTTTGCAAGATTCATCGTTGCTGTTGGGTGATTTTGGGTGGCAGCTGCATGATGGACAGTCGAACTTCATGGATGTTTTCCGTGCCTTTGAGGATGGATAGGCTGACAAACTAGCAACAGATGGACACCAACCAGTTGGTTGACAACAAGCACCAATGACTCCCAAAAGCCAAAAAAACGTTCCGATTCGGCCCAACCAAAACAGAGCTTCAGCCAGGCTTGCAGGGCTTTGACGGAAATCCATCACACTCCACCACAGCACAGCCCCACTTTTGGAAAGTTCACAGAAAGAAATCCCACCCTGGAGAGTTGGGCACGGCATCATATACAGCGTTTCCCAAAAGTCACTTGACAACCCCAGAAAAGTGCTTTGTAGTTTTGAAGCAACTCTGGAAGCTTGGAGTAGAGTTTGTTCCAATTCCGAGTGGATACCACCTGCAGCAGGCAGCCTGCCCAATCCGAACCTGAAATCTGTAAAATAGCCCCACAAGAGAAGATTTAAAACTTGCAAATGGCAGGGGTTGTCAAGTGACTTTTTGGAAACTCTGTATTCGTCACAGTCACCCAGTGAACGATGAACATTCTGATCACCCAGCTCTCAGCAATGAGGAGACAGGAAAGGGGAGATCGAATGCATGGGCGCGGGAGAGGTCGAAGAATTTCAACTTTGGATGCATGGTTCTTGATTCTCTGAAGAAATTCTTCGTTTTGATCCCTCTGATATAGGTATTTCTCTTCTGCATCCCCCATCACAGCTGAGCAGTCCCAACCTAAGCCATCAGACGGATGCCAGCGCCAACCCAAAGCAAAGCCGAAGACAAATTGCCCTTCCGGTCAAAAAGGAGGGAAGAAAGGGATGGGGAGAGAAGGACAAAAGGGCAGAAAGAAAGAAAGAGATCAAAATTCATGAAGGATGGATATACCTACAGTACACTCTCCTATTCGACTGTACACATTACCAGGACTTCCATCATTTGTCCGCTGGAACTCGAACATCGCTGTCCGGAATGCAAGGAGTCTTTAAAACCCTTTTTTGCGATGACAATGAAAATGTTGTGGAACAAAAAATTGATGTTTCTCTCGCTGCTGTATGGCCCAAGGAATTGCCTGGTTTCTCGGGAATGCGGAAAACGCCGACATGTGAGGTGGAATAAAGGAACGTTTTGTACACCGGGTTATACAGGTTTGGACCAAAAACGAATAGAAATATCTTTTCCAAACGCACAGAGAAGAAAGAAGTTGAAATGGACCCACACAGCCTGGAACCCCCTCATTCAACCAACCCTCCAACCTCTACCTACGAGTAGACTAGACCAGCAAGGCCATGATGATGATGATGATGATGATGATGGGGCCCCGGGGCGGTGGCGAGGAGGAGGGTCCAGGGCAGTCAGTGTGAGATAATGCGACTGTTTATCTCCCATTTCTTCATGAATAGCAATTTCACCTTTTGGCCCAATGGACGGATGCATATACGCCTTTATTGTTGTTGTGATCCTTTTTTCCCTTTTCCTGATCTTATTTTATTTATTCTGAATGTTTGGGCCCTTTTCAAGCGTAGGAGGGGGTGTCGAAAGGGAGGATCAGCACAGGGGTGCCGGAATTACATCATACAGTCTGGGCAAAAATGGCGATCGTCGAGAAACTCGACTGTTGAGGTTGAAATGAAAGTTCCCCGTAAATAACAGAGGTTAAAATCTGACACTTCCAGAAAGCTTTGTTGCAGCCTTGCTTTTTAATTTCGGAGGCAACACTTAGAATGTAAAATCGCATTTATGTATCACGTAATTCAGTGACGCCTGTACCTACGTTGAGTGTAAACTCCCATCCACGCCTAACGGACGAAGCGAAGGGGGGTTGGGTTTGGTGCGGGGTGGTAACTCGAAAGGCATGATCCTCAATGATCCTGATCTTTTCCTGTTTTCCATTTTGTGCCCCACCTCAACCCAGCCCCAACCCCAACCCCACCCAAAGCAGCAGCCAACAAACACACTGTGGCAGCGTGGCAGCTGACTTTGCATGTTTTGAAGAATGATTCCTCATTTTCCGGAAGAATGCATGCTGTGTGGTGCAGCAATATTTGGGGAAAATTTATTCGGCGAACCTCCGTCCAGTAAAAAGTTCATCTGCCAGGAATTTTGCAAACAAATTCATATTTACAATGCACACAAAACTAGCAAACATTCTATGGTAGACGTGGGATCCGGTTGTGGTCCGACCGGACCCATGTTTTCACCTGAGACGTCAGCCAACGTCCAGCGACGTACTGGCAAATATCACCTGAGAGTAGCTGCTCAGCACCCACCACTTCAGAGACCCAATCAATGAGCACTAGCACTGTGCAGTTCTTCTTCCTCCAGACAAGACAGCGGGTGTGGAATCTTGGTTTCCAATATCTGTGTGTCGGTCAGACTGTCAAGTGTCAAGAATGCCATGAACTTTCACGGAATCTGTTGCAAAAATGGAAAAGTACCTTTTATGGCAGAGTGCGTTCCAATAAAGTGTTCAGAAACAAGTTCAAGCTGTACGTCTGTGCTGATTCGGCGAAGGTTTTTGTGCCAAGCCCCCAGAAATGAATCAGACAAGCGCCGAAATATCATCTTGATGGTGAATTCGATTCGGCAATGTGATGATAATTGCTGCTGGGGAGCATTAGGTCTCCCAAATGAGTCAGCATACGGGGCCTCGAGAGATTTCCTGCTAATTCTTGCGCAGAGAAAGGCCCTTACGCAGGGAAAAAGGGCAGAAGGGACGAGCGGGGGAATAAAGATTGGGAGCATGGCGCTTGCGGGGGAAAATTTATCCTGAAAAGTGAATTGCTCCATGATTGAATGACGTTATGCTGTTGACGTGCAGGCCTGTTCCAGATCTCTGATCTGCAAACAACCATGGATACAACAAAAGCACGTATCAGGGGGAAGAAAATCCCCATGAATGGCAAATTGGCACTGGCATCAGTGGCATCCTTATTCATGGTGCCGTCTCATACAAAGGAAAGGGCCAGGCCAACAGGAACATTCAGGAACTCAGGAATAGCTATAGACAGTTCCTGGCTCAAGATATGCGGTCCCCGCAAGGGACAGGGAGTAACAGGGAGTAGGCTGAGAAATTGCAAAGAGGGGTTCTCCTCAAGTTAAATGTGGATAATGGCTTCTGTTGAGCAAGGAGGAATTCTCCTCCTCTCCATTGCCAGAGCCGCAGCTTTTGGGCCAGGAACATCATCGCAGGATCCAGGATCGAACCGCAGCTGGCATCAGGCGAAAAGTGGAGGTTTTGCAATAGGAAAAGGTGGGTAGTGCAAACGCTCGGATCCAGTGCAAATAGGTATAAAAGCAACGCGCCGACTTAAACGAACAAAAAGAAACACCGGACAATAAAGTTCGCAGACAAATTGTCTTGCGAACAAAAACCATATTAGGGCGCCGATATGGACACCTGAATGGAGAAAATCACCAGACAAATAGACAAATTGATAGGCCGGAGCTTTGTAAGGCAACAAATATATCAATGCACGAAAAGCTAAACCTACCCCAAAGCAAAAGCTTTACCGAACACCACAAGAGCAGCTGTTCCCACAGCACCATATGGGTCATGGTAGAACCAGAGAGATGAGAACCATATGGGATGTGTTGCATGCCAGAGGGTTGGTTAGGTTTCCTCCATTTTGGACTAGGACCGACAGCCAATGCGCACATTTAATCCGCTCGATTGCATTTCAATGCGTTAAATCGTTTCCTGATGTGATCGGGACTTCGCACATTTAAAACGATCCAAAATTCCTGCTCATTTGTGGGAAAGCAAGCAAGCAAGCATTCAAGCAAAAGCATTGAATTAATTTCCTCCACCAAACGCTTGTCAGCATTCTGCAAGAGACCATTCTTCAATCGCAGTTCGGAGTTTGGATTTGAATCAAACATTTGCAAAAAAGGTTTCACGTGCAGATAGAAACGGAATGGCAAATAATGATTTCCATGATTTGAAAAATAACTATCACACATATTTGGTCACATTGGACAACTTCAATAGTGTGGTGCTTGTCTGCAAGCGATTCCTGGTTCGTTTGCTGTCCCATTTGGACCAAGAATGTGTGTGCAAAAGTGTTTTGCAAATGGAAACCATCATCCTTCATTTCGTCGGTATTTGTGAAACATTTTTTTCCCTTTGTTTTTGCAAAGCGCTGTTGGCTGTTCATGCCTTATATTTTCACTGTGAAGTGAGTGCACTTCCAATGTGAGATGCTGCTACAGGTGTGCAGGTATTTATCATCTGGAAAGCAACCCGGCGACGACATTTGGCTTTGTCATGCGGTCGTCTTCCCCATTGCAATTCACCATCACGTTCAACTCAACAGCCAATTCAACTTCAACTCAACCGCGGTCTCCCCGGTTCTTGGATTCACGTTTCTTGGATTCCCGTTTCTTGGATTCCTGTTTCATGGATTCCCGTTTCTTGGATTCCCCTTTCTTGGACGCTCCCATTTCTTGGATTCCCGTTCCTTGGATGGAATCGTGATGGTGATTACAGAACGAGAGTTTTTATTTGCCCTTGCCGGAGTTTTTTGCCTTTTGTCCCACCTCACCAACCCACATAAACTTAGGTATGGTTAGGTTTAGGTTAGGTACCTTTTTCGACAGATTAAACTTCCATTGAAAATACATTTGATCACCACTTATACTTTCTGGTTATTTGCAAATAATGCAGTTCTTCGCTGACTTAAGACTGCTAGTTTTTTTTCTTTAAAGTCGTATAACATTTGTCGCTCGCTGAAATGAACAATACCTCTTGATCCAAGAAACGGGAATCCAAGAAACGGGAGTCCAAGAAACGGGAATCCAAGAAACGGGAATCCAAGAAACGGGAATCCAAGAAACAGGAATCCAAGAAACGGGAATCATCCAAGAAACGGGACGATTTTGGTCCAAGAAACGGGAATCCAAGAAACGGGCTTGCGCCCAATTCAACAGCCAATTCAACAGATAGATTTCTGTTGCGAAATTTTCATTTCTGCGCACAACCAAAGAACATAACGCTCGATCCTGTTTCATTTTTGCATGGAAAGCATATCATTTTTGCATGGATTCCCAGCTTTTTTCAGGGTTCACTTGCAGGTATTTTGCCAAAGAATTGGTCGAACAGGACAAGACAAGAATGTTCAATTATTGTCACCATTTTTAAAATTAAAAAAATGAAAACTGAAAAAATGTCATAGAAATCTGTGTTTCCTTCAGGGATGTTTTTTTGACAATTTTCCAGGGCTTTTTTTCAAAAATCGCCGAGATTTCCCGGTTGCAAAAAATTCCGAAATGGTCAAACAATCGCCATCGAAAGAAGGCAAGGCGATCGATCGTCTCGTGTCGTGTTGCCGTGCCGACACATGTCATGCATCGCAAGGTTTTCAGGGAAATTTGGCAAACCGGTGTCTGAGCCAAAATGGACATGCATGGGAAGGAAGAGCCAAAAAGGAACCTGAAACCGCGACAGCGAAACAGAAAGCGCAAATGGCGATGGCAAGTGCTTTCTCTTGCTGCTGCTGTTGCAAAAAAGCAGACAAGATGCACACAGTATCTTCCCTGATTGGACTTTACGCAAACAAAAGCCCAAGTCTAGCAATGATGAAAAATTTCATTTCCACTTCGCATAATTTTCATTTCTGAAAATTCCTGGAGCATCGATGAACAAAAAATCCCATTGTTGCATTTTTTTTGCAATGCAGCGGCCAATTGAACTGCTCCATTGTTGGAAAAACCCATGAATTGCAAAGTCAAGGAACGGCCTGTGCTTGCTGCTGAGTGCTGACCGACCAAAAGCAATGAGAAAGAAATTGACAAAGTCCAAAGACAAAACGAGGAAGAAAAATGGCCCTGCATTGAAAAATGTTTGAACAGAGAGAGAACGAGAACCAATGGGCCCAAAACTAAAGAGAAAAGTGGCGCAGGGAGGCCCAGAGGAATGCAATGCCAACCGGATGGCCGCCGGATGGTCAGCTTTGCTTTGCTTTGGCCGGTGGGTATTTTGAGCAATAAAAAATGTTAATGTCTTGTTGTTAGGTAATAAAATCACAAACATGCATGGTTTTCAAAGAAAAGAACAGGCAAGGATAAGACAAAGAGCAAAGACCGTTGGCAAACACAGACAGACCGACCAGAGCAGTGAGCCATCCGCTGCGCAGCCGACGCTGACGCCGCCGAATCAAAGCGCAGCGCACAGGTTCCGAGATGGCAGCCACAGGGCAATTATTGTGCCAACATTTGGACATTGGACCAAAAACAACTTGAAAACAACACAAAACACAGTTGGCACGATATTCACTGGACATAATAAAGCAGGGATTTTGTCGCTTTTTTCGTGGAGCTAGTCTGTACTTTGCAATGAACGAAACACCAGGTGAAATTTTGAAACGCATCTGACCAAGTGCAGCATGGTTCCTCGCATAACGACGTTCTTTGTGGCTGGTCATCTCTGGACGCCTGTATCAGAGGGGATCAAGCAGGGAGAATTTCGGCAACGAGGAAAGGCACTTGCAAACGACCAACAGTGGTTCCGAACGAACGAATTACAGGACAAGAAAAAAGAAATGAGAAAAAACAATGGCTGCACAAAACTGAACAAAACAAAAGAGGCAAACGCAGGCTCACGCAGGCCAGACACGCACAGCGGGAGCAGGAGACAGCACTCAGACTCAGGTGAAGCAGAAGTTGGATGATCACAAATCGGCCGGAAGACGAAGTTTGGTCAGCGCAAATTGGCAGATCAGAAGAGCATGGAGGAGAAAATGGCCAAGATATTTGGGTGGGAAACCGCTGTGCATGGATGAGGGAGGTGACCACAAAAAGTGTCCATCATGGCACATACGGAGTGGCCATCAAGGTACATGGAGGTCCATGATGTGGCTTGGCAACGATTTGCGTTTCATACGACGCCAAAACCAGGAAAATGAGTTTGCATCTGCGCAACTAAACTTACTCCCAGATTACACCTATCTCACAGCAATTGGCAGTCGGCTGAGATGATTTACACAGCAGATTGCGGTGTCCACCTGAGACCACTGATTCGCGTCAAGGTTTCGGAAAGGAAGAAAGGCTTTCGCAACAACAATGATTTCTTCACAAAGACAGCCAAACCTGCACCAAACCTGCTTGCCTGTTTACCCTCACCGCCTATTGGTTGCCATCAACTTATTGTGTGGCGTGCGTCCATTGATTGTTTTAAACCTTCGTATGGCTGTCCGTGGATTTGCCGTAAATTGCGTCACTTTGCCCACAACAGTAGCAAGGCGCTTTGCCAGTAGGTACTCCACATCAAGACATGTCTTTGTAACTGGAACCGAAAATTGTGCACCAAACTTTTTAGAATCGTCATCTGATTTTGAAAGGGTGCTCCGCAAACGGGCTTTTTTAACACCCTGGATGAAAATACACTGAAGCAGATGTTCTCGACTCATGAGCTGGGCGAAATGGCAGCCTTGGTGCAGACCCTTTGCACTATCCAGGTAACTTCCCAGGAAGAAATTATAAAAGTTTGGTCTTGGTGCAGTTGAAAAGACATTCCGACATTCACGGCGGAGAGATCATTACGGGGTTAACGCTAACTCCGAGCTGCGAGGTAAAATTTTGCCATCTGCTCCAATGTAAAAAATTTACCTCGCAGCTCGGAGTTAGCGTTACCCCCGTGATGATCTCTCCGCTGTCATTGAGGGGAAAAATGCTGTCATGGCACAAAGCTGAAGCACCCACACACAACCCAAAAAAAGTGTGGGGAAAAACCGTGCCTAGAGTCTCCAGGAAAGATGGCCGTTGCTGGGACCAAGAAGGGAAACCATAAACAAATAAACACAGCCAAGTGAGTGTTATAAAACAATTTTGGCAAATATACAGGCAATCAAACACTAAAAACCAAATTAGGTACAGGAACACGCATATCTGTATGTAGATACCTCCCCATCTGAATACATGCATGCTCAGTGCAGTGAATGAAGAATGCTTATGCAGGGTCCGCCAGTGAAGACGGTATAGGCACATCACGATGCGTTTAAGTGCAAGCTCACCCTTGACAAACAACATACCAATGTCTGGTACGCGCATCAAGAAATGCGCCTACTGATATGGGCATATCCCGTTTTTGCGCGTGACGAAAAAGTGAAAAATAAAGCTAATCCAACCAAACCTAACCAATCCAGCCCACCTAACCTACCCAAACCTAACCTGACCTTTTTTCCTCATTTCAAACATTTTTTCCCGTTTTTGGGGGGTCAGATCTTTTACACGTGGTCAGATGGGAAAGTGCCCAAAACGGTAGGCATTTTTTTAAAAGGCGTCCGGTACCAACAAACATGTGCCAACACACATAGGTATGTATTAGGTTCCAATCACGAAGAGCTGGTATTTTCCGGAAATAACATGTAATAATTCTACTGATGCTGATGTTCGGCAATTTGCTCTGCACTTAAAAAACATGTTTCCCAGAATGAACTGAACAAAAAAAAAGTATAAAGGGAAGTAAGAAAAACCGCAAACCAAAGCGAATAAAAGCAACAAACCAATATCCGCTGCAGCTAGTGCAATTTGTAAAGGAACAGGCGGGCATTCCCAAATCCATTTCGAAGCATGCATGTGGTTGAAATCCAAGGAGGGCAAGGAAAAGCACGTTTCCTGCTAGCTGAGGCAGCGGGGTGGACGGAGCTACAGGTACGGGAAGGGCCGCAAGAGCGAGGAGGATAATAACTGACCCTGTTTTCCAACGAAGTCAGGATTTGAAAACCAAAAAGGAAATATGAAGGACAAAAAAGTCAAAAGCTGGTGCCACAACTGGTTTTCACTCAAATGCAGCCACGAAATCATTATCTGAAAAGCCGGACCAAAGCTTTTAGTCTCCCTAGTCCCTCCGCGCTTTGCCGGACAAAGACAGAAAAAAGGAAACTGGTGAGAAAAATTTTATTCTCAATGCCTTGAAGGAGTTGGATATGGGGGGAGAGAGAGAAGAGAATCGAGGTTTGAAGAAACGCAAGAATTGCCGGAAGTTCAACAGCCGCTGAACACGATGTCCTTATTGAAACGTTTTGCCAATTACCAAATTACGCCAAGGAATTGGATATCACTTTATGCTCAGCAAATGAACAAGTTAATGCCGTGTAGGTTGGTGTCCGTTGTGAGATGGTATGGCAACCGAAAGAAGTGGCCAAAAGGGGAGGAGGCAACAATAACCGGGGTCTAGGGCGGAGGCCTGTCGGGCTCCAAGGGGAGCCCTGTCGGGTTCCAAGGGGCAATTGAAATTTCAGGGTTCATTTTGGTTGAAAAGATGATGTTCCTGAGAACTGCATGGTCAAAGACGTCAGTAAGTAGGTATTCGCTTTTAGCCTGACGCTTCGTTTCCTCTTTTGGCAGTTTCCGTTCAGTTAAAAAACGGCATGAACGACAATGATATCCAGTCTACGAAATAAGGCTTGCCTCCAACATTCCGTCATTCAAAACACAGGTGAAATTTACCCATCTCCCCAATTCGGAGGCAAGCGTCATAAATCTCAATTATTCAGGACCTAGACTTTGTCCAGTTGCAATTCGTCACCGTGAGCGAATTCACAATACTGTGCCAGGATACAAGATATCGAAGTTGGTAAGAATTTTTTCGGCTTTCCAGAGAAATAGGTAAACCACATGTTTTGTGCTGCTTACCCCTGGTGTTGCCGCTTGTGGTCCGAAAGGATATTTCGTCCATTCCAAAGTGGATTCCTGAGTTGTGTCCAGCAGAACAACTGGAAGGAAAGAAGAAGAAAACGCAATTGCAATCATTGAATGATGAGGACAAAAAACGGACAAAAACGATGCAGGTATCTTCCTGCACAAAAACAGTAAACATAAAAAACAGTTACTCGAAAGTAACTTCCTGAAAGAACGCAGCTTACATATTGTTAACACATTCTTTAAATTTTGAATTGCCGAATTTTTATGTCAAAAAGCCGAAACACAGGACAGAGACAATGGCCTCGCTATTTCCAATCCTATTTTTAAAACGAACGTTATTTTTAATTCATTTTTCACGAAGACAATAAGGGATTGGAATGCTCTCCCTGCTCCTCAGCGCTCATCTTCCGATCACACATTTTCCTGGCGAAGCACCATCGTCGATTCGGCCCTCGGATCAAGTTCGGAATTTTGTTTTTCTTCCACTGTCGAAATGACACCCTGTTGGTTCTGGTCCTCCCACGATAACCGCGGCGAAACGTCTCCCGACAAACGTAAAACCCCT
>JASGXE010016919.1:0-10699 GCA_030068105.1 Sinentomon sp. SZTP_YWyxl
ATATACTCTAATTAGCAATTACGGCATAATCTAAAAGTCAAAACTTGCGAAGCACATTCAAAAGTTTTTGCATATGCAGGTTAATTATGTTCGATTCCCTGAAGTAAATAATTATGTTCGATTTCCCGAAAGGTGTAAAATTTCTTCTGCAATACATTCATTAGGCACTCACAAACTACTGTGTGGTTTAAGTTCATACTTCACAGTTCATGCCGAATTTCGATTCGAAATTTTGATTTCGTTTCAGCGTTTCGAAAGCCTTGACGGCCTCCGAAATTGTTCACAAAACGGGTTGTCGGAATAACGTTTAATTCTCGGAAGGTTTAAAAAGTTTTATGAGGCCCGAATCGACATTCTAACCCAAATTAACTCAACCTAACCTGACCTAACCTATCCTTTCCTAACCTAACCTAACACTTGAAACCTTTCCTAGCCTACGCTAACATAACGTAAACCTAACCAACCCTGAAGTTGATTTGCGCCCCCAGAAAACAAGCGTTTTTGCGCACCCCACAAAACATGTGTTTATGCGCCTGATAACGTCGAGCACTATGCAATTTCTCGTATTTTCGGTAATGTGCGCGGCATAGCCGTTTGTTTTCAGGGCAGTTATGCTCGACGACTCAATTATTATTTTCGCAATGGTTGTTTCCGTTTTCATTTTATTCTCGCAACTTTGAATGTTATCCCTGCTTTCTCCATAATGGAAGCTGTCTCATGGCGCGGCAAATCCAACCTCTTCGTTTTCTGTGTTTTCATCCAGCTCATTTAAGAATCTTTTTGGCGGCATCATCAAGTTGCTTATTTTATTATTATTATTATTTATTATTATGAACACAATACTGCCGCAAAGGGTTGGGCGGCAGGCGTGCATGAGGGTGCACGCTCCCGTGTCGAACATCATACGTAAGTAAAAGGGAACAATATAACAAAGCAATTTTAGCGACCAGATAATCATGACAAAGAAAGGCAAATGAGTTTTAAGTTGCAAATGGTACAAATGGCATGGAAGACGACAAATAAACATATCGTTCAGGAAGATTTTTTCAGGGCTAACCCGCAACGAATAATCAGATCGGAGTCGTGATTAAGGTTGTTCCAGTCTCTTATATGGTTCTGGGAAAATAGGAGTTGAAGTGGGAATTTATGCGGCTAATTGGGCAGCTGAGGGAGAGGCCGTTGTCTGTTCTTCTCTGTTTATTTGTTTCTATGCGGCGCTATCCATATTTTATATGACATAAATTATGGCTTTTAAACAAGTTTAGCTATTAGATGTTCAGCTTATTATGTATATTTAGCAAAAGTTAAGAAAAAATTTAACTTTTACTGAACTGTAGCCACTGAGTCCAAGCTGAGTGTACGTAAGTGGGAATGGGGAATACGACCGTAAGGCAGCAACTTGGCCACGAAAACACTCCAAAGGCCTGTCCATTAAATAAGAAACCATTGCTCACAACATTTTTATGGACACATTTTCACTTGTTTTTTTTTCTCGACTTTTTCAGGCAACAGCGATTGAGCTAAGAATCCACGGTCAGTTGATGAGACCAGGCGAACTGAGGGAGAGTGGAAAGATACATAGGATTGTCAGCTTTGAGTCTGCAACTAAATTTGGATCCAAGATGATCTGAATCTCTTCGATTGGTGGATCACTTGTCAATAAAGGGACGCCCAATTACGGTCCAAATTCGGGCGGAACGGCCAAATTGCTCACCAGGAATTGTCAAATCTGCGACGGAAACCATCATCACTTGTTTCTTGAAAGCAAAAAACTCCGCAGATGCAATTTCCATCTTGCGTTTCACGAATAAAATAGACATGTTCATCTCAGTTTTCCACCTAATTCGAGCCTCTTCCATATCACGGATAAGATGATCTTATTCGATGGGCCACCTCCACAGCACATTCCAACTGAAATGAATTCAGCAGGCTTGAAACTAGAGCCATCGGCACGTTGATGAAAATCAACGCATTGTGCTACCGCAACACAAAACGCCATTAATGGGATGCAAGAACGTTTGCGCAATACATCTGTTCAGAGCAATGCATTAATGGGAACCTGTGCTTCGAGGATTAAGCCACCGAGGTGGCCAGCAATTAATCGAATACATGCGACATCCCACAAACAACTGGTCTTTAACCTGTGATTAGCAATAAACAGTGCACCAATCCCCTGATAACAGCCATTTGTTTCATTTTATCGTACAAATAAAAATCAGAAAACTCCACGAGTTTAGCATATTTCAACGTGGAGTCTGCATGATAATGTGTGGTTCCAGGCTGCAGGAACAGCCTTCCAACAGCCACCGGTTCCATTATGGCCGGCCGTATTTCAGAGACCTGGCAATTATAGCCGACGGCAGGAGGGATTCAAACATTGCCGCTTGAACAGGGAGTGGCGGCTCCGGGTAATTTGTTTTGCATAAACGGATTAACTCTGACGTGCGGCGGGGTGGATGTTTTTCATGCAAAATCCAGAATACTCTCTGCGAGTTTGTAACTATAGAAAACATTTTTCACTCCGGAGTGCGGCAACACAGGTCGAGTTTATTATCATCGCCTGGATGATAAATAAAAAATTCAGGTTAAGCCTGACAGTGATGGAGAGAGTTCCTGGATGTTTTTGTGTTTTTGTTTCGAATGTTGCGGGAGAAGTAGGGGATTCGCACAGCCAGGAGCCTCTGTTCCGCTTCATCCACAGCTTAAAAAAGGATGGTATGTGCGTGACGGTCCTGCCCACCGAGTTCATTTTTACACCAGCATCAATTTGCTAAGACAACAAATAGTGGGGGGAATTGATTCCACTCCATCCAGTGCGTCCGCCTTCCAGACCTTACCACTATCCACGGATTCTAACCCCGTCATGCACTCGAGGTTTCAACAAGTGAGGCAAACGTGCGAGCTAGTACCTGTTAGTCCCCGGAGATGGAACGCTAATGGGTTCATGTGTGCTATCGACGGTTTCCTAACAAAAGGAAGCCTAGCCGCAGCTACAGCCTTTTCCGCTAGGGGTTAATTCGAAAGCGGTTTTGCTCTCGACGCAGTCATATCCACCGATGAATGGCTATGAACTGGCGCGTGCTTCGGAATAGTTCGATGCGAATACGTTCGATTAAATGTTGGTGCTAGACCCACCGAAAGGTGTTTGGAAAGTCAACTGAGTTTGGAAGGCCATCCCATAATTATAAAACATGGCGGACCTTCCCGACCTTTTCGATAATCTGTCCGCATTTGTTGAATCCACTGCTCACCAAGACTTGGAGGAGGGCACAAACACTTTGCTAAACGATAGTGTGGGAGCGAACTCAACTGACCTGATACAAAACGGCAACGACAACACGTACTGCGGGACTGGCCTCAAGGAGTTCCATCAATTCTACACAGGAATCTACGGGTACATCAGCCTCCTAATATGTGCCGTCGGATGTACGGCCAATGCCATAAACATTGTCGTCCTGACCAGGCCGACCATGAGGAACCCGATAAACGCCATTCTGACCGGACTTGCCATATCAGATCTGATCGTCATGGCAGACTACATCCCGTTTGCAATCCATATGTACATTCTGCGCCACCGACCAATAAAGGAGAAGTTTTCACTGGGTTGGGCATTCTTCGTGCTCTTCCACGCTCACTTTGGCCAGGTTTTCCACACCATATCCATCTGGCTCACAGTGACGTTGGCCGTGTTCCGGTACGTGGCAATTGCCATCCCGGAAAAGTCTAAGGAGTGGTGCAGCACGACCAGGGCCCAATGCGCCATCGCAAGTGCTTACCTAGGCTCACCAATCCTGTGCATACCGTCCTTCCTCTCATTCTCCATCCGCACCCTATCACACGAAGCTGACACCCAAAATGTGACGGTGTACCTGCTGGGTTTGAGCGACATCTCCAGCGCTCACGAGGGATTCCTCAAGAACGCCAACTTCTGGATTTACTCCGTTGTGATCAAAATAATCCCGTGTGTTGTGCTGACAGTTCTCAGCAGGAGACTAGTTCTAGCCCTGCTTGAAGCTAAGCGGAGAAAGCAGACTCTGATGGGAAAGCCAGCCGCAAGCAGAAACGGAACGAAATCGAACGCTAAACAACTTGACAACGAAAGACAGGCTGATCGCACTACCAGAATGCTCCTTGCCGTCCTCTTCATGTTTGTGATCACCGAATTTCCACAGGGTATTCTAGGACTGCTGAGCGGAATACTTGGCGACAGTTTCTTCAAGAGTTGCTACAACCATCTCGGTGAAATCATGGACACGTTTGCGCTGATAAACGGTACTCTTAACTTTGCTTTTTACTGTTCGATGAGTAGACAGTTTAGGGAAACGTTTTGTGATCTTACAAAGTGTGCCATTTGCTGGAGGCGAAGTGGTTCTCCCTCCAACAATGCTCGAAAGAAAAAGATGGTTGTGCTAAAACTTTGAGAGCGTCGACCTCGTAATTGGATTCGTTATTTTACTGTTCTTAATGTTGAATGTGATTTCGAATTTTATAACGTGGGTGCTCAATGTACGAGTGATTCTCAAAAACCATTTCTGGGAAAATACTGGTACTCGTAAAAATACCGAGTTCTTGTCTATTGGCCTCGGTGAGCAGAAGACCCAAGTCAGCTGCATGCGTGTCGCAAAAACCTGTACAGGGAAAAATTAGTGTAGGCTCTCGATTTCTTGTCCATTGGCCTCGAGAGCAAAGGAAGAGGCGAGCTGAAAGCTTTTCGCATAACCCTTTATCAGAAAAAAAAAATACTTGTAAGCTACCGAGTTCGATTGACCTCGATGAACAGAAGACCCAAGACTGCTGCAAGCTTGTTCGTAAATACCTCTTCTGGGAAAACTAGCGGTCAGGCTGCTGAGCTCTTTTCTATTGAGTATGATGGACGAACGGGCTAGGATTGCTGCAAACCTGCTTTTTGCCGGTCTCTAGGTGTTGTGCGTGCGATGTTCCTCGACCTTGAGCAAGGAAAATGATGTCAAACATCACGATGTCAAAGTTTGTTACTTGGGACTGGCGCTTTTTGCGAGTCACTCGTGCGAGTCACCCATGCTGTTTAGCAAAAGCGGTGGAGACACATTTTTTCCTACAGGTGCTAGCCAAAGGTTTTTGACCCGCTGTAAAAGTGACACTTTTGGACCGCCTTGCTTCTCGTCTGTAAAATTCTAAAATTCCCTCTTTCATGCAGCAATCCACACAAAATTCAGTTTTTTAAGAAACAAAAAATGATAAGATAATTATTGTTGTCTCTGTCCCATGAAAATAAATCTGAAAAGATCCAGCTCCAAAGGGTCAAAATTCGACCGTTTTGAAACCATCATGAAACAAGTTATGATAGTTATATATCCATTGTTTTTGGTTCTGCACCCTTGAATAATTTCAAAATTTGACCTTTTGATCTTACTGTTGTGTGCACCATTAACTTATGGGAATTACCATGCGTTTAAGGGATGAGCAGCGCGGAAGTAGGATTCGCGTAGTTTCACTGATGGCGGGTTTCACTCCATGAAAACAGTCAAAAATGAATCGGTCTGTTTGCAACGTGAGAAAAATTCTTTCTGGTGCTTCGTCACTTCATGCGTGCGTTTGCAAAACGAAATGGCAAAATGGAAAACATATTCTTTTTCCCGACTGGAAAATTGATGCGGGTTCACTGCGGCTGTTGGAAAATCGTTCGCCGATCCGGAGTTGGACCATTAGTGCTTTCTTTACGAGTGTGCATTTTTGACAGCCTTGTTTACCGAGGAAATAAAACGCGCGTGCATTCTCCAACGGTGCATTATCGGTAGGTAAACGTGCATTAAAACTTCGATCTCGTCAGTAGCTCGAGAATGATTTTCGTGAAGTGGAAAATAAACAGCATAAACTAAAATGTGGTTTTTAGGATATTGTTTTTAAAGGCTAATGCAAATAACAGACATGCCTTACTTGATTATGGGCATAGGACTAATGCCGTTCAGAAGAAATTTATCTTGAAGCAAAAATAAGCTTCCGCAAGCTTCTGAGCCATATTCAATAAGAAACAGTGAATGCTGAAAAAACAAGTTGCAAATTTACAAATATACAGGGTGTAAAGTAAAGGAGGGGCGTGGCATAATAATTATACACGAGCATTCCTGATTGTCATTCGAAACGAAATTAATCAGTAACGAAATGCGCTCCGACCCCCCGCTTCCAAGTTATAACCCCCCCAAAGTACTCTGTTTCCATGGCAACTGACGTCTTTGGGGGGGTCATATCTTGGAAATAGGAGGTCGGAGCACATTTTGTCACTGGACCACTTTTTTCCGTTTGTTCTGATGATTCTTCTGAAAGAAATGGGGGTCGTACGACTAAAAGGGAGTCTGCCTTCTCGGTCCTCATTGGGTCCTTGTCCGGGTCTTTGGTGTGCCGACAAGGGTAAAATCGAACAAATCCCATTTTTGTATACTTGTTAAGAAGAAACTAAAAACATTGGTCCAGTGACAGAGGTTGGTATGCAACAATCTGCACTGATTGCAAACCGATAAAATTACTAAGTTTGGAAATGAGTTTTGCAGAGATCTACGGAGAAAGAATTCACTGCACCCACCATACTTCTCCGCAGGATAACGCTAGAAGGCGTGGTTTTCACAGATGATTCAGTAACTTTTGACGTCCAGAAAATATCCAATTACAAGCAAAGCTGGACGAAAAGTCTTGGGATAACGCGAGAAGACGTGGTTTCACATGATGTGATTCAGAAACATTTAACGTCCAGAAAATTTCCAATTGCAAGCAAAGCTGGACGAAAAGTCTTGGGATAACGCGAGAAGACGTGGTTTCACGTCATGTGATTCAGAAACATTTAACGTCCTGGAAATTGCCAATTGCAAGCAAATGTGGACGAAAAGTCTTAGGCCAATTTGCCATCATTGAAATGTACGGGCATGCCAAAATTATCTTTGTCGAACGCGCCTTTGGGATCATCGAACTGATACGCTTCGTTAGAGGATTTTGTCTGGGAAGCCAGGCCATGATTATTTGTCTATCTAACAATCTTATCAGTTCATCCAAAAGTCTTCGTGTACATATGAGAAATTCCAATAGTTCCGTAAACTCGGGGGCCAATCAAAAATGATTATGTTTGTGCCAGTTTGAGGCATTACAGAAATGTCATGCATTCAGCAGCGTTCGACTCTACTTCGTCTGAGTGACCCCTGAGTAAAAACCGAGCTTCTGTGTTCGAAAACGTTTTAAAAGCCGAGGTTCTGTGCACGAAGAATTTTGGACTTTTGTGTAAATTTTGTACAAAGAGATGTTTTGTGTTAACCTGTCTAAAATCTACTTTGGCAATGTGGAATAAATGATACAAGGTTTACAAAAATGCCATTCGAACCGCAATGGATCGTTTTATTTTTGGAATTCAAAGTGTTTTCTCTCTTGAAGTAGTTGAAGTACTGACTTAGTAAACGATGTTTGGCAATCACAAAAGAGGAATTTACCTTTCGTATGTCATTTCTATCCGATTCACTCGGTTATTCTATTTTTGACCGTTTAATCACGCGTGCTCAACCCTCAACCACAGCGATTCTCTTATTTTGACTATACCCACTGCAGTATTATGCGTTTCAGCCCTCATTGATGTCATCCTACAGAAGATGTGCCCCTCTGTGGCATGAAATCACTCGATAGGTACTCCATACGAGCCCAATTCAGGGAATCTGCCAAAACTGGACATACAAGAAGGTAAATTTCTGTTTTGTGTTTTGTTTCTCGTCTCCTAAGGAAACTCCGATATAATCTGCGAAAATCTCGAAATATTTTTCGCTTAGAAAACTGTGGGACTTGTTCTCAATCTGCTGGACAAGATGTAGTTTTGCTTGCTTATTCAAAAAAAAAAAAAAATCCGAAAGTGGTATCCAAAAATTTGATACTTTCTTATGCTGGCGGAAATCCGGACTTATTTGTGCAGGCTCAAATCGATATGTTTGCTTGAGTGTACTGAGCTTGGGGTCTGAATTCGAGTTCAGAAACCCGAAGGCATTTTCCTGATTCTAGGCGGTTCACACAATGCTGCCTTGTGTTAAACATTGTTTGCTTTGCACTTTTCGGACATGTCTTTCTTCTCGTGCTTTATTCATTGTTTTACCGCAATAAGCCGAAAAACGAAAAAAGTTTACTTTTGACGTCATATAAATCCATTTTCTCGAACACGAATAAGACCGGAGAGATCTCTGTTGCTTGTTTCAAAACCACCGGAGATAGTTGAGGATATTATCGACCCCTTCCCCCGAAAACGTGGATATCCGCAACTTTCACCGGTGGTTTTAAAAAAAGCATCGGAGATCTCTCCGGCCTAAAAGGGACAAGATTCAAATAGTTCAATACGGCGGCGTGATACCTATTCGTACGCAGTTGAAGGTTAAACTTACCTCCGAGTCGTGAGGTAAATCTGGCCATTTAAAACAATGTTCATTTTTCCCTCATAACTCGGAGGTATGCTTAACCCTCGACTTGATGTCGCCTCCGTCAAGATGTTTTTCTTCCTCGTTTTTAAAAATCCTGGAAAATCTTTCCTCATCCTTCATTCTACAGCTGGAAAATCTGCCAATTAAGTATTCTCAAAAAGACGGTTGGAGCCGCTCAGTGTGGGCACCCACGCTCCTGTTTCTTGAATGTCTATTCCTATCGGACAATGGCTTTTCAGAGTGGAGTCAAGAATTAATGTTCCACGGCTCTGGTTGCAACTTCTGAAAGCTCTCGACAGATTTGTAATCCCTTTCAAAAGAGATGATGTTATTTCGATCCCCTGAAAAGCCTTCCGATGTTTCATTGCGGGTAGCGTTTCGGCTGGAAAAAGGCAGCGGAAAAGTCCCTGCCCATCAACAATAAATGGAACTTTCCCGTTTCGCCTTTTAAAACGGTGCGTTCTCCGTTTCGACTCCACACGGTATATTTCCGTGATTGATTGTTGACAAATTATTTCGTGGATACATTGAGATATAGAATGAAAGCAATCCCAAAGAAGTGTGGAATTGGCCCGTGATGACAAAGTGTCAGGATTGCAAACAGTCAGTAAGGATCTACCCAAATTCTATAACTACCAGGTCAGAAAGTTGTTAGTGAATTGAAGACTGTTCTTGATATGACCTTGGCTAATCTCTTATTTTTAGTTCCGGGTACATACCAAAAAGGGACCATCTTCAAAACACCGCATCAAGATGGAATGCCGCATTATAAGCTTCCGTTGTTACACTTTCCCGACATCATCTTGCAACAAAAGTTGAATTTTTCTGGCAATATCGATTTGTGTATTCAACATTCGAGTCATCCATCTGTCAACGTTGAAAAATACAGCCACAATTTTACCGTAAGGAGAGAGTCTTCAATGCTTTCACAACCTTCTGACTGTCTCTTCATCATGAACATTTTCTAGACCCAATGGTTCTAGAACAAAACAAATTTTTTAGAAGGCTAAGCCAAGAAGTTCTGTTGTAGGGAATAGAAAGAGAAAACTAACACTGTTTAACCCTATAAACTGCATCACCCTGAACTAGAGCCCACGGCACTGTATCTCTGCCTTGTCGTGTGGCGGGCTGGAAAATGAACTAGCCGCTCGCTGGCGACCTGATGGAGCCGTTTCCGAAATTCATTTGCGCTGTCAAACCTTGTAGCCATCAGCAAAACCGACAAAAAGCAACAAAATCGGCAGCCAGTGATGACATATGTGAAAGGTCAAAATTGATCGTGCTTGAAATAGCATTCCACCATGAGATCAATGCTGGTGGATTCTACAATCTGTTGCCATCTGGCGTTCAGCTGTTGATTTACAAAAAATGTCAATTGATTTGAGCAGGGCGAGATTTTCTTTGGTAAAAGTCACTGGTTGACCTCTCCGGCGTTCTTTTAAATGGTAAAACAGTCCTAGACAATTGTTCTCTGTTTGCATTTTAAGTGCGGAAACTATTTTAAACTCACTTCACTAGGCCTAACCTGGGCCCTTGGTGACCCAAGGTGGTCGAAAAGAAAGAATTTGATCGAAAAAAATTCTCAGTCCACTTGAAAAAATTTTGGAACTCATGAGATTCGGACCCGGGACCCTCAAAAACTTTACCTACGCAATCAAGCGCATCAATCCGACGTCTTGGACCACTCAGCCACAGCAGCACCGTCACTGGTTGTCGTTCTATGTCTCCAATTTATGCAAAACTTCTGAATAGAGGCCAATTCCGCCCAGAACTGAATGACCAATTTTAATAAAGCTCCCCGCCGTGCTGATAATTCAGTGAATACGTGTTGCAAATGCCTATAACCAAAACCTATAACCAGTAGCGTTTTAGCGCACACCCTGTACGTGTGGGCTAAAAGCTATCTAAAATAATGAAGGACGGTTGGTGACTGGTATGAGCTTCAATGGAAGTGACAGTCAACTGCAAGATTTTTCATAACGTTTAATCGGAACGTGGGCTGAAACAATGTGAGCACTGGTTGGACCACATGGAAAACATTTTGCGAAGTAAATAAACAGTTAAAACAAAGGCATTTGACCAAATTAATAAAAACCAAAACCCAAACCAAAACGTTAAAATCACTTCGCCGAACGGCCGATAGGATAAAAGCACTTCGCAAAGTCCGGTCCACTGTCGCACAACAGATTGCCTGACTGAATTGTGGGTGTCAGTCGCCGTGATTTCCTAAGGCTGGGAAGGTTAATTCAAGGTACACTAAACTTTGTGAAGTTGGCCGCCCT
>JASGXE010016920.1:0-14254 GCA_030068105.1 Sinentomon sp. SZTP_YWyxl
TTTTGATCTCGCCGATGAACACAGACCAAACCGTCAATACAAGACAAGAGTGATTGCGACCGCAATTGAGATTTTATTGCCACGCGCAGAAAATCTAACTTGTTTGATTTTCTGCACAGGAAAACTGACGGGTGAACTTACGAGCGATCTGCGTAGATGAGGATGACCCTTAACGGGTGGCGGCACAGGTCTACGTTGATACTGGCATCAACAACTCATCTCGTCTTTTGTTTGTATAAACTTGACATCTTGTGGCATGAGACAGAAAGGGGCATAATCCCATTGATATGTTGGAAAGGTGATTACAATATTACAAAGAATAAGCCCCCGTAGAAATCGAAACTGTGATGCTACATGACGAAATCCTTGACAGTGATCCTCGCATACTTCAGAATATCTTCCAGATTTCGGTGTGTTGGCAAGCCAAATACACCGAAACTCCGGATGCTTGCACATCCGGCCCTGCGTAACTCGTGTTGTGACGGGTGCAAAGAATCTTAATGTGCATGGGAATTATGGTTTCCTTTGCTGACGCACCTGATGCAAAGTGGCAGAAAAGGTGCGGTGGATGCAGATATCATTCTGAAGTCCAGCTGACGTGAGAAAAATGAGAGCCGACGACAATGAATGGGTTGGCAAATGTTTGGTTCATTTTCAGCCGAAAAAGGGTGTTGGTGAAGGTTACAGGCTTGCCCGGCTTCGAAATCAAAGTCTTTCTCGTTGGTATGACATCGAATTTCTGTGATTTGCACGTTCACGTTGCAGAGAATTGAAATTTAAAAACATGTGTTAAATGCGCACGGGTTTTCTTGGCAGGAATGAAATAAAAATTTCTGGTTGAAAAACAGGGGACACGGGAATTTAGCTTTACTGAAGCGGATTTTCCAAAAATAAAAAGAAACCCTGTTCTTTATTTTGTGTCAAAAGTAAGCATTCTGTGTCAAAAGAAAGCATTCATACATCACGCGCACGGATCCCACAAAAAATTTTAATTTCTGAGTTCAATAATGTTGCGGGTAAATCAAACAAAATGGGTCAGGGAAATCCAGAGAAAGGCAAACCGAAATTGGAATTCCCACCACAGCAGGTAACAGCCTGCAGCCTTTGACGGGATAAAAAAATCAAACAGTTTCTTTCCCCGTACAGTGAGAGAGTGGAATTCCCTGCCTTCATACTCTTCCTTCCTACAGGCTCCAAATCCACCCCCTTCTACTGCAAGTGATTTAGTTTAGTAGCGGGTCATCTGCAAGAAACGACTGCGGGTGTTTTCTTACTTACATTTGCTGATTGACGCATAGTTTTTGTTTTTAACCGCATCTGACATTTGTGTTACTTTCATTTCGTGTTCTTTGTTTTTATTGTATGCATTGTTTGACGTTCAGCCTAGAGCTGAGATTGTGATAATGAATAAATAATAAATAAATAAAATAATGTGTTCAATCCGCATAGGAACGCAGAGTTAAAGACCTTGAGAAGTCTGTTGGCATGGTGGAACTCGCCGCTTGAAATTTTATCAATTCCACATTCGCTGATGTTTCAAATGGAGAACACTGGGGCGTAACGGAGTATCACAGTTGATACTGAACTACTGTATGCAAACTACCGGAAGCATGTTTACACAACAGACACCAACATCAGATGGCAGGCAGGTGCCCCAAGCGAGCATTTATCTTCCGAGAGAGAAATAGGGTTGGGAACGGGGTTAGGTCAGGTTCAGATAGGTTTATTGAACAATACATAATCCGGGTTTTTCTTGCGAGTAAGGTGCCCCAATCGAGCATACTTGCATGCACAAAACGCTTGCTGCTATCTGATGTTGGTGTCGGTTGTGTAAACATGCCTACCGGAACAAACAAAAAGCATTGGTACAAGAAGCATAAAAGTGCAAGCAAAAAACAATCGTTATGGAGGGCATACACACATTTTCTGTTGAGAATACACTGTTGGTAGAATATACACACTGCTCTGTGTTCTGTCCGACTTTCGAGCCACCCTGTATTGTGTTCACACTGCCCCAAAATGTCTTCCAACATTGGCGTCAATTTATAAATGCATCGCAATGCGGGAAAATGATGAAAGCTCCGCAGCCCTGAGTTGTCCGCAGACCTTATTTCTCCCATATGTTCCGCCCACGATATGGAAGCATGCGAATAACTTGTGAAATCTCGCGGAAACGCATGAGTTGCGTATGTAGTGTGTGTATCGCATGTTCATCAATTCATATATGGACATGGATTGAAACAGGAAAACGACAAGTTGATCGGAAGGCCTCACCAGATTTCGACCATCTTGTTCCCCCATTCCGTCGAACAACACCGGAAGCAAGCAAATTTTGAAACATGAAAAATAAATGCACCATATTTTAATTTCCGCAAATAAATACAGGAGAATCCGAGAAGAGCGAATCCCGCTTTCGATGGAGATGCGAATGAGCAAGGTTGCGTTTCACGGAAAATTTGAGACTTCTCTGGGAAATCCCGTTGAATCAAATCACACACGCAAACCTTTCGTGTCGGAATTGCATGCTGGCAGCACACACATGCAAAAAAGCGGCGCAACAATGATATCGATAGGCGTGGGCTTGACAAATACCCGCGGTGCAATCAACGAAACAAGAAAGCGCTGGTTTCAAACAAAGAGCGATTGACGAAAAGAATAAAAAGTACCTGTTCAAAAACGTTATATGTGCGGGTGCGGGTGTTCGTACCGGCTTCGAAAACGAATAAGTTCCCAAATGTCACGGTTCCTCTGTTGAAATCAAATCCAAAATGAATCAGTGAGAATCAAAAGGTCATATGTCCACAAATCACAATTTTAAGAAAACTGCAAAAAACTATCTCACCCCAGTTCGCCTGATCTGCCTGAAATTTCGTTTTGGGACATTATTCCGTACATCAAGGGAAGTTCACTTGCGGATTTTGAAGGTCATTGTGCCAAAGGGGTTCATGTTATGTCCCGTTGAAACCTATGGACTTATGACCTTTTGATTCCAAATTCGAGAGAGGAGCAAAGAATCGCACTTTCTAGGATGGAAATGCCTTTCTGACCATGATCGTACCAATAAAATTGCCCCTTCAAGCCAAAGGAGACATTTTTCGTTTAATAGGACCAGAATGAATAATACAGTATGTCCCAAGAAAAGGGTTTTGAGGATGTATGTGCAGGATACGGTTGGCACAAGCAATGCTTCCGATCTTGTCGAAAAAAGACCATTGCATAAAGGCAAGAAAAGATTGTGTTTACCAAAAATACATTCAGGTTTTCAGAATGAAGATTGCTGAACAACACGCAGGGTTGACCAAAAATCTGCCATTTGAATTCAGATATACAAAGTGTTCCAATATTTGTTGCACACAAATTATTTTGCGGACAAAAATGCATCCCTTCTGGACGGGCGTCAACCCCATTTACAGATTCAGAGATTTTCTTTCACCCAACCCTAATCTAACGCATATGATGCTCCTCTTGCTCTTTATCACGAAGAAGTTGCGAGTAAAAACGCATATTTGATGATGATTGCATTTCCAACAGACAGGTTCATTTTAACGCATGATGTACTTGTTTTTTGGAGAGCAGAGTCCGGCTTTGATGCCATGCTTTTGTTATCTTGAGTTTGCAATGAAGCAACAAGCAAGGACGGGCCAAATAGAGGCTGGCAAGGAGAGCTAAAAAACCATAGCCGTTTGACATTCAGTTTTTTGGTATCAAAAGGTCATATGTCCATGGACTTATGACCTTTTGATTCCAAAGCAGAATTTCGCACTGAATATTTCAGCGATTTCAGCAGTTTGCGAATGTCGGATATCCGCCATTTTGATTGCAAACTGTGGATGCACACATGGCAAATATTTTTCCGCACTTAACACAAAATGGCCAAAATGTGGACATATGACCTTTTGATTCTCACCGATTCAAATGCATTATTTTTTTTCTCTGCAGGTCATATTTGCACTTCGCAGTAAAAATGCATGCGTTCATGATGGGACAGTTGAGTGCAGATTCGCCAAAAGCCGAAATTTTGTCGAGTTTGAAATTATTGTGGTTTTTGTAGATTTTGGTTGAAAATACTCGTGATGTGCAGGGCATTCCAGGACAAAAAAGCAACGACAAACCTTTTGAAGATGTTAAAATTGCAGGACAAATAAAATTGAGGGATCTTTTACGGACGCGATTCATGGGACAAGAAAGAAGCGAGAATTGAATGCCGAGGCCCTAATTTCTTTTGGTACTGATAGCAATCTAATAGTATTCTCAGATACTTAGTTCCTGACAATGCTATCAGAATGCTATTAGTACACTCTCAACACGAAGTTCAGTTTGGAACACGATGTTTTAACATGCGCTTAGATATAGGAGGCGTTCTTTTAAGAACATTTATGGAACACGTGGTGTGTTCTTGCAACACACTGAGTGTTCCAATTCTGTGACATTCCTGTCACAGATTTGGAACACGAGCGATTTGGAACACTTTAAGTGCTGAATTGGAACACTTAAAGTGTTCCAATGGAACACTTTAAGTGCTCCATTGGAACACTTAGTGTTCCAATGGAACACTCAGTGTGTTCCAATAACAGACCAAGTGTTCTTAAAAGAACACTTCCTGTCTCAGCCCATGTTATTGTGTTCCAAACTGAACTTCGTGTTTAGAGTGTGGGTTTTTATGGTAAAATCAGTGAATTTTGACGCAAATACCAATTTAGAGAACTGGGAGTTGATTTATACGCACACGATCCAGGACAAGAAATAATCTAGAATTGAAGGCCAAAGTCCAAACTTCATTTGGAGGAGCTGAGAATGCTGTCAGCAAATCTTGAAGCAAAAAGGAAACTGGGAGTATACCCACTTCACTTCCGCGATCCAGGTCAAGAAAGAAACGAGAATTGAAGCCCAAAGTCAAAATTTATCTTGAGGATGCTGAGAAAGGCTCAAAATAAATCTTGAGCAAAAAGAGAAAACGAATGATTTTTACGCGATTCAGAACAAAAGACCTGCAGAGCAAAACAATAATTTCATTTGAATCGGTGTGAATCAAAGGTCATATGTCCACATTTTGGCCATTTTGTGTTAAGTGCGGAAAAAATATTTGCCATGTGTGCATCCACAGTTTGCAATCAAAATGTCAGATGTCCCACGTTCGCAAATTGCTGAAATCGCTGAAAATATATTCAGTGCAAAATTCTGTTTTGGAATCAAAAGGTCGTAAGTCCATGGACATATGACCTTTTGATACCAAAAAACGGAATGTCAAACGGCTATGGTTTTTTAGCTCTCCTTGCCAGCCTCTATTTGGCCCGTCCTTGCTTGTTGCTTCATTGCAAACTCAAGATAACAAAAGCATGGCATCAAAGCCGGACTCTGCTCTCCAAAAAACAAGTACAGCATGCGTTAAAATGAACCTGTCTGTTGGAAATGCAATCATCATCAAATATGCATTTTACTCGCAACTTCTTCGTGATAAAGAGCAAGAGGAGCATCATATGCGTTAGATTAGGGTTGGGTGAAAGAAAATCTCTGAATCTGTAAATGGGGTTGACGCCCGTCCAGAAGGGATGCATTTTTGTCCGCAAAATAACTTGTGTGCAACAAATATTGGAACACTTTGTATATCTGAATTCAAATGGCAGATTTTTGGTCAACCCTGCGTGTTGTTCAGCAATCTTCATTCTGAAAACCTGAATGTATTTTTGGTAAACACAGATCTTTTCTTGCCTTTATGCAATAGTCTTTTCTAGACAAGATCGGAAGCATTGCTTGTGCCAACCGCATCCTGCACATACATCCTCAAAACCTTTTCTTGGGACATACTGTATTATTCATTCTGGTCCTATTAAACGAAAAATGTCTCCTTTGGCTTGAAGGGGCAATTTTATTGGTACGATCATGGTCAGAAAGGCATTTCCATCCTAGAAAGTGCGATTCTTTGCCCCTCTCTCGAATTTGGAATCAAAAGGTCATAAGTCCATAGGTTTCAACGGGCCATAACATGAACCCCTTTGGCACAATGACCTTCAAAATCCGCAAGTGAACTTCCCTTGATGTACCGAATAATGTCCCAAAACGAAATTTCAGGCAGATCAGGCGAACTGGGGTGAGATAGTTTTTTGCAGTTTTCTTAAAATTGTGATTTGTGGACATATGACCTTTTGATTCTCACTGATTCGTTTGTATTTAGGGGCATCAGCCCCGCTTAAATACATGTCAGATGTTTTACAAGTTATTTACATGGTATTGAAACCGACAGGAAATGTAACGACCAAAAAGTGACTTAAAACCGTCCATACAATAAACCAACGAAAAATTGGCAAGTGGAAGAACTACAACGAAAACAAAAATCGATCAATGCAAAACAAAAGGGTGTTAAAAGAGAGAGAATGAGACAGAGCGAGAGAGAGAGGAGCTAAAGATGAGGGGGCTGGAGGGGGCTGGAGGGGGCGTTCATCCTTCGTAGGACCCGGCAGCTCAATTCCTGGATTTCTGGAGGCTAGAATTGAGGAGCCGCGCGGACCAGCCACGGTTCACGGGAAGGGCCTTCTAAAGTAATTAAATCCAATGTTGTGGATTGTCTCGATTGCTTCTGATAAGCACTCGTATTGTAACATCCAAACTCGGCCATGAAAAGTTAAAGCGAAGCGGGCCATATCTGGAAATTTCGGCAGTTTTTTGCCACCGATATGCTGGATGATCCGAAAGACGTTGACCGTGTTTTGTTTACCGGAATCGTGGTAGCATTCAGAACTAAAAATGCTGATTGACTCTTGTTGACAGACGCCTTCAAGGGGCAATTTCTATCATTTTAACTCAAGATATCTTTTTGATGACACCAACAAGCGAAAGCTGAAAGCGCCACCGTTTAATTGCGTCCTGTCATATTTCAAAGGTCAGAAAAATCAATTACCTCGCAGTTACTCAAGTCATCAGATGATTCTTTAAGAATCTTCTCATTTCTCAGCAAATTCATGATCGTGGTTGTGAAACTGGCCGCATTGGAGGGCACCGTCAAAGCCTGCAGAGCAAAAAAAACAAACGTCGAAAAAATAATTGGCCAAAATAATTGCAAAACAAAAGTTGGATTGAGATGAGTTGTAAGAGCATTAAGCATATTTCGGCAATGCAATAATTTAAAAAAATCAATAAAAAATACTCTGCTTTGCATGCGACTGTTGAGGCATGCAACACTTGTTTTTCAATCGCGTAATAGCGTGTCCACACATTCGCGATTTTGTCGCGTTGTCGCGTCGTCGCGCGCGTAAAAATTGTCGGGTGCGACAACTTCGCATTGTGTGCAGTACAATATGCATGGTGATTCGTTCCTCACACATGGCAAATGTCGTTGCACCGGACGACTTTTACGCGCGCGACGACGCGACAACGCAACAAAATCGCGAATGTGTGGACACGCTTTAAGAATACGCAATTATTACGATGCCCATGCGATGGAGTTCATTCTCTCTCCTTCATGCATTCGTTATGTCGGCTGCCAAGACCGCAATCCACGTGCGAATTTCTCAATTCTCATTTCGCCAGAATTTTGACCAATCAGGCGCATCCCAAATAGAAACCATGATAGACCACTCGACCAAGCCAGCTGCTGCTCGAAATTCACTTTGGAAATCAAACCATATTAAAGGTGCTGTTTTCAATTGCGTCATTTGAATTTCGGATGCATCATCTGGTCGGTCGAATTTCGGCCAATTTGTCCATACGTATAGAAGTTCTCATCACACATAACCCGCATGCGACAGAAATCGGACGGCAAAAAATCGCATGCGAGCCGGCGAGTGATCCAAGATTCATCATTTCAAATCGCACATTCTGGGAATCGTAACACTGTCCTCGTCACATGGTCGGCTTTCCTCATTGATTGTGTAGTTCATTGTACAGTGGCGGGAAAATTACTCGTGCCATAAGCACATCATGCCGGTTTTTCGATCTTTCAAAGAAAAGTGGGAGAGTTGTTGATTTCAGTCAAGAAATCGGATTTTGTCATCCACTGTAGTTGTAGGTACATTTTACTGGCAGAGAACTAATCACATCCAGGAAGTGGTTGACAGAAATCGTAGAATTTTGGGCATCATATTTGTATACAAATAACAGTGAAGTGGTTGTGGGTAACTCGGGCTGTTATTAGGTACTATATTGACCTCACTACGTTTTAAATGTCCGGGAAGCCAATTTAAGAAACGTATACCGTTTTGGGTACTTTTACATCTAACCACGTGTTAACGTTCCCAAAAACGGGAGAAAACGTTCGAAACAAGGGAAAGAGACCAGGTTAGGTTAGGTTAGATCAAGTTAATGTAGTCTGGATAGGTTAGGTTTGGTTAGATTAGCTTTATTTTTCCTTTCTCGTCACGCGCAAAATCGAGAAATGCCCAAATCAGTAAAGCATTTTATAAATACGCGCCCGGGAAGGAAATTCAGGTCACAGCAACAGTTTATCTACAAAGATTCAGTTACTTCAAAAGTAGCTTGGCCAAACTCAGATATGTTTATGTCAGTTTCGGAGGTAAGTTGCTTGCGGGTAGAAAATTTGCCAAACCCACCGGATTTCAACCTAGTCCTACGTCATATGGCATTGGTCTTGCGCAATAGGCATTTTCATCCGAAGAGTGAACCTCAACATAAATAAGTTTGTTCAAAGGCAATTTTCAGCAGCGAATTCCGTCAGCTGACCGGTTGGCTGAGTGGATAAGGCGTCCGCTCGCAAAATCTATGTTCTCCACTATGGTGGGTTCGAATCCCATCCGTGGCAAAAATCTGAAAAAGAAATTTTCTTTACAAAATAGAGAGTATAGGCTGACCAGAGGCATTGCGCGATCACGAAGACAGTGTTGGTGGACGGGTTAGGTCAGGTTCAATCAGATTTAGTTAAGTTTCAATCAACTCAAGCGCGTGACTGGTCAGAAAATTGCGTATGACGTAAGACTAGGTTGGGAAATATACGGTGTGCATTGACAAATTCGCTTGCGGGTAGATCCCAAGGCACGGCGGTGAAGGTCACCGACAAGGAAATTCATGCCATTGTGGCAGTGTTCTACATACGTATCAAAATGTTGTTACGTCAAGATTCGCTAGGCCAACATCGTATATGTTCTTAACAGTTTGGAGGTAATTTACGTGAAAGGGGATTACGCGTCATTAATCCGTGCCGTGCTTACACCGCAAGTCATCTTCCAAACTCAATCTGGTCTGACAAACAGAGAACGTGTCATTTATAAATGGTTGCACGAAAAAAGAAGAGAAAAAATTTGCATAGGTGCAAAAATTTGCAGAATTTTTGCAAAATTAGTACAAAAATTTACACTCGGATCTCGGCAAGTAATCTCAACTCGTTGCTTTTCTTCACCCCTTTATTATCCTAACCGGAGCCTCAGTTTACCATTGTCACCACTTTCTATGTTTGTCATTTTCGTGTTCTTCACAGTTTTATTTTTATTTTTACATTTTTACATATTTTTTTACATATTTTTATTTTTACATTTTTATTTTTATTTTATGTTCTTTACGCGAATTGTTATACTCCGGTTGCCGTATTTGATGCAGTTGATGCTTGCCTCAGAAATCTCAACCACGATATAGTCTGATTTTGCTCTTGCTGGTTGCTTTCTTTTTTCAATTTTTGCAAATTTGTTGAGAAAAATTCTTCATTTTTCCAAATTACCTCCATCTTGGCATTCGCCACTGTATCTGATGGATCGCGATTAGGCGACAAGAAAAGCTGCACTTCGCCATTGAAGAGATTCGATCCGAAATTGTAATAAGCTTCGCGCTGCTCTTCGCTGCCGAAAGCGCCGTAGTCATTAATGCTTGCCTGCAGGATACACACAACAAAAATAAACTGTAAATATTTGCAATTCAATCAAGCCCATAGTCACATGCATGTATACGTGATATGTTGTCCCAAAAAGGCCTGTCCAAAAAAGCTATCTGATGCATTGCAAATTCCTGCCGACCAACAATGCACGCACAAATGGGATATACGTGTTCTCAGGCGCAGACATGAACACAGTCACGGAAATAATAAATACTCCCTCAGGACAAGTACCGATATTGGATCATGAGAATCATATTGTTCCTGTGACTGTAGATGTCTGGTATAATGGTAAATGGTTTCTGCTCGTCTTCCTGCCCCGTCCGCCAGTTTACAAACCCTGCCGCGACTTTAGATGGCAGGCCCGGGCCCCAAGCGAGCATTCATTTTTCCGAGAGAGGACAGGATTAGGTCAGGTTCAGATAGCTTTAGGTAAGAAAAAACAATATTTTTTTTCTTGCGAGTGAAGAGCCCCAATCTAGCATTCCTGCACAAAACGCTCTCTGCCATCTAAAGTCGCGGCAGTGTTTGTAAAATGTCGACCCGGCCTGGGGTTGTGATACGTTCAACAACATGCCTGTCCGAAAAAAATATTGGCAAATACACAATACCGCCTCTTAAATTACGGAAACTTAGATGCAGCAATCTGGGAATTACAAAAATGATTTAATTAACGTGTTGAACTGAAAACGTTGAACAAATCACTGGAGTTTTTCAACCTGTAACCTATCACACCATTGCGTTTTTGTTATATTTTTGTAGCCAGAGGCTCTGTCCGCTGACAAAGGGCATCCCCAACTTAGTAATGAGCAACCGAAAGCAACCCGAAACAGCATTATTAGTGTACAAGTCAGATTCCGGTAATGAGCCGAAGAATTTTTGGCACACATGTGCACGCGTGCCCATTATGCTCAGAAAAATTAACAGCGGCTCATACTTAGTCTGGGCAAGCTTCAATAATTTTTTGTCACAAAAATATTTGCATGATTTTCTGAGTGTTCGCGGTTGTTTTCATGTTGATCTTGCGGGGAGGACAATGACCTATGCCACACTTTCGCACTCACATAGATCGATCAAGGGCGGATAGATGGCCGACTCTTCTGACGCCAGTTTGAGGCTGTCTCAGACACAGTCTTGCTGTCACGCAATGAAAATTGTCACGTTCAGCATTTTCAAATGGTGTCGGGATTTAAGTAGGTGTAAATTCATCCACGAAAAGTAAATGACGACAGGAGACAGAAACACCAGACTTATGCGATACTACGTACTCCTATGTGCGATGATGCACTTTTTCTTAGAATCTGACCGGATACTTGTTTTCGAAACCGACCTAAATCGCAGGTTGCACTGACGTCATTTTTATGCAGACGTTCTTAAAGCACATTTGATCAAAGGCAAACTCGAAAGCGAATTTCGGCAGCTGCATCGGTGGTCTAGTGGTCGAAGCACTGGTCTACCAAACCGACGCATGGGGATCGATTCCAGCAGGGACCGATTTTTATTTTATATTTTCCTGGCTGGGAGAATTTTTACATTTTGCGGCTGGGGGACACCAGACGGTAGGCGGAAAGTATGAGCAGGTCAAGGAAGGTTAGGAAAGGTTAGGTCAGGTTGAAATAGCTTTAAAATTATTCGTAAGGAGTGTGTAAATGAAGTTTTTGTTGCAATGAAGTCGGTTCAACCTGCGATTTTGGTAGGTTTCGAAATGCCAGCCGGATTGTGAAGTTACGCCTACCATAGGTATTGATTAAGTTGTGCGAAAGGAGCAAGTGGTCCGCTTGGAAAAGAATAAACACGTGACTTCAATGAAGAAGATGAACCGCAAGCAAATGAACCTTGTCTCCCCACAAGTCGGTCGATGCAAGTCGATCATCCCTCTCCAGCGATTTGTGGATGTAGTGCCGACGTGTGAGATATCGGAAAAAGTCCGCGAGAGGCTTCACCTGTAAATACCGTCCAGGAAGAGATGCCGTTGGTGTCCCATCCTAACATGAAAAGAAAAAATATGGTAGAGCAACATCTGTAGTGCTGACGCAATTAGACTACGTATTCACTGCATTTCTCATTTAATTGTTGCCTCCCCTATCAGAGTAGATTTTAGAGGTGCCGCATCGCAACCAAGGCTAAAAAAGGAAACTTTTATGCGGAGCTAAGTCGTCGAAATATTTCCCCATTGCCCCATTTGATGACTTTTGTGAGAATTATAATCCAGTCGTAACTGTAGGTACTTACGTTAATAAGAACGACTTTTCATGCCATATCAGAAAAGGGAACGGAGAAGATACCGCATTAAAAACTTTTGGGCAGCTCTGCTGCGATCAAGAACCAAAAGGGCATTTTTCGCCCGCTCTCACCAGCGGACCCTGAGAAAAAATACAATGTTCACAAAACTCTTCATAGCCGATGCACTAAATCTTTATCGTGCAAAAATAAAAAATGAGCAGTTTACCTATTTGAGATATAGGCCTATCTCACTTCGGGCTTTTCATTTGTCAAGATTTTTTAAATGTGTCCAACATATCTGAAATAACCGGACAAAAATCTGGAGTCCCGCGATGGATCTAATCCTGAAAATTACTCTGTGCTCTAACTTCCATCCATTATTGTTTTTTGTTTTTTTTCATTTTCCAGCAATCTCAATGGGATTCAAGCGTGAATATAGCTCATCTCTCTGAGAGCGAGTCCCACCCCGGGTAGAAGTGGTCCGGAATGCGTATTTGATTAATCTATACGAATCGGGCACCTTTCCATCTAACGCCTTGTAAAAGTCCCGAACCACGTCAAGCGCACGTGAGTGCGTTTTCTTGTATTAACAGTGATAAACGGCTCTGATAATGCAACGAAATGGTGGTGAATAACTCTACTCCTTGCGGCCGTTACCGTAAAGCGTTTGTTGGAAACTTTTATGTTTACAAACCAATGTTCGATCCCTAGCATGCAACTATCTCATTTAAACATGGTATTTAAATTTTCGGGGGAACCCTTTCTCCGCTTTTTCACCCTTCAAGAAGCCACAATTTCCATCCGATGACTCTACGGCTAGAAACCATCTTTCTATGGTCATTGGTTGTAAGAAATTTGAGCCAGCTACATTTTATCACTATTTTCAATAAACGAAAAGGGAAAAAGATATAGGTCTGACTCGCAAGTGCGCCACCCAAAGCCAGCTTAACGAATGAAACCTTGGTTCTTGTGATGAATGGATTAAAGTGGACATTCAACTGACGAATAGGAAAGCTCAAGGAGAGACTATGTTGTGCGTGAAATGACTTATGATGGGTGCACCGTCATGTGAATAAAATCTATGCTCCAGGTGCATGCGAAATTCATGCTCCTTATAAGCCGCTGCACTCGGATATCAAGTCCAGCCCATGGATTTTCAGGTGAGCGCTGACGCTGATACCACGATTATGGACGGACGTTGTGTGTTTCCGAGCTGCTATCTGCTGAACTGTTTCGACCTTGTTAATGTCTAATCGGGAAACAGGGTTCCACAAGGCAGAACCGTATTCCAGGGTGGGGTGTACGGTAAATATTTAAGAGCGGATTTTTGCGAGGCAGGAATTCGCATTATTTTTTGCTCGAATTCACGTTGAAGATCACTTTGGAAATCACATCAAAATCACTTTAATTACTGGTTAGCAATCTCGTCGAATCACATTAATTTGTTTCAATCCATGCGGAAATCGCGTCAATTATGCATTCGTTGACAATCTAGCTGAATTCGCGTCGTTTTCCCAGCAAACAACAAGTGTAAAAAATGAAGAAAAAAAGTGCAAGAAACATGAAAAAGTGAAAAATGAAATTTATTTTCATTTTATTTTCAATTTATTTTCACTTGCCAAAATCTCAAATCGAAAGAAACCCGAAAATTTTCTTTCAGTTTTTTATATGAAAAGAAATTGCAACACATTTTCACTTTTCTTGCAGAGGAGTGCAATACGAGAGATGGCACCACCGGTCACGTTCGAAATAATCCATGAAAAACATGATTGAATGGCATATACAGCGCTCTCTCGAGATTATAAACAATTGGGACCAGTCCTCTGGTCTTTTGTGCTGTTTTTTATGTCAGTGTTCGTATTTTCTGGCAAATCTCAGCATGCACAACGTTTTGAGGATCAAAATTATCGGACACATGCAATTTGGTTAGCCACATAAGGGCGAAATTGACAAGTTAACTCATCTTTTTCGGTCTCGCAAGTTGCATGTGCACATACACGCCTGAATTGGGACCGCATAAACCCTGCTGTGACATGCATCGGTACCTAGTTGTCCTTTTACTGGCTCTGATTGCGGGGTTCAGTGCTTGAGAAATCTGCTTCTTGAGTTGAATCGAAAAGAAAACTGCTAAAAATTAAATACATGCAAGAAGATGGAGAAATGCCGGAAAAATTTTAAAAACCACCAATCAGTGCACTATAATTTAAAAAGTGAGGAAGA